>CM055107.1:16589308-16831808 GCA_029204225.1 Diphasiastrum complanatum | reverse complement strand
AAAAATTGTGTATGCATGGGTGAGGGGAGGAGGATGCATGGGTGCACCCATACACATGCACAACACTCTACAAAAGTTTAAATATTTATATATATATATATATATATATATATGTATGTATATATTTAGGTCAATACTCAAATTGATACCTAGATTAGAGGCAAAAATATAAATTTTGCCTTGGTATCAACATAGTATCTACTTTTTCTTGGTGTCCAAAATTGACATATGTAATAATCATTTATTCATGGTGCCCCAAATGCATGCAATTGGAGGGCACCAGCAAAGTTTTGGCCTTTCAATATTGAGTAAAAAAGGTCATGCCTTTAATTGAATGCATAATACCCTAAAAAAAAGTGCGAATCCGTAGAGAAGCATATATAATTATTTATATTTGGATTGATACTCAGTTTGTATCATCCTTGCAATACCCATGTCAGCCACCAATTTGTAGCATTGTGCTTATATTGATACCTATTGGATATCAATTTTTGTTTGTAATATCTGGACCGAGCTGGTATTGAGATGTAAAAATGTGGTGAGAACAAGTAGGGTGGTCCTAAGATTGCACTCTATGAAGGTGGAGAACAAGGTCGCATAAGAAGGTTGTATACATGGTTTGCATAATGGATACTTTAACTTTTTCTACATGTCCTTTATGAAGCATAATTATCACTTTGACTTTTCTGACCAGTCAAAACTGCCACGTGGCAGCCTAAAGCGCAAGTTGGAAAGCGCACCAATTTTTTTTTTGAAGAAAACAGATGACTATTCTACTTTTTAATCGGTTCAAAAAATGGGCAAAATAGTCATCAAGTATCCATTACGTTTGCATGACATTCAAATCTTTAAAAACTAATAAAAATATAGATTGCACATTGAGAAAACCAAGGCTCATTATAATGCTCAAACGCACCTAAAAGTGACATATTATGTTTTAACAAATCATTACAATTTAGCTATAATGAGCAAACATTACAAGATATATAGTTGTGTATATTTTGTGACGTTATTAAGCAACTAGTGACTGTATTAAGTATAGGGGAGGGCCCCCGGACAACGATGGGAGGCCCAATGCGAAAGGCCCTCGGGCGGGGGCCTTCCCCTACTGTGATAACCAACAAATTTAAAAAAGAAAACAGTGAGTAGCATACATGCAAGTTTCTAAAAATAAAAAGTCTGAAATTTAAACTAGATCAATTTTTTTTAAAATAATGATATTTACATTATCACAATTTTTTTAACAATGGCAAGTGAATCTTACAAAATTTTAAGATGCTTTCATGATTGTTTAAAAAAAATAATAGGTCCTTACACATTTATTGCTCCATGAATTTAGTGATAATAATTTCAGGTCTAATATTGTGCCACTTAAGGCTTTCTCAAAATAAACTATGAAAAAATCTGGAGGTTGTTACTTATCTTACATGAGGTGGCAAATTGAGCCTCGAGAGCGACTAAACTTTTTACAAGACGGTTGCGTATACTACATGAGGTGGCAAATTGAGCTTGAGAGCGACTAAACTTGTTACAAAATGGTAACTTGTTGTTGGATGAAAGATACTTGATGTAGGAGTTGTAAATGAATGATTGAGATGAAATTTTTTTGAAAAGGTGTGCTATTATGTATTATGGAAGGAGCCGGGCACAGGCCATTCTGCCCGATAGGGATTTCCAAAAAATTTGGGCGAGGCCCAGAGGGGTCGAGCCTAGATTTTTTTGGAAAGCCGAACCGGACAGAATGGCCTTTGCCCGGGCACCTTCCATTGCGTACTGGATACCTAAGATTTTTTCATATGCCCATTACAAAGCATAATGGGCAGTTTGACTTTGACTGACTATTGAAAATGCACCACGTGGCAGCTGTACGGATGCAGTACAGACGAGCACAGACATGTAAAAAAAAAAGTGCAAAATCTAACTTTGAAAAAAATGCATACTTTTTATGCTTTTTAATTTGTTTGAAAATGGGCATAATATTCAGGAGTTAATTGGGTGCACATTTCTTCGTGTAATTGGGTGCACGTTTCTTCTTACATTCCCGTTGTAAATAGGTGGTTGATAGAGAAGCCTCAAAAGAGAGAGGCATATTGGATAAGAGATATATATATATATCGAGAGAGAGAGAGAGAGAGAGAGAGAGAGAGAGAGCTGCGATGGAGGAGGGTAGTAGTTTTCAGAGGAGGGAGGAAGTGGAGATTGCGATAGTCGGGGGTGGGTTGGGAGGCTTGGCGTTGGCTCTGGCGTTGCAGGAGCGAGGTATCACTGCCCATCTCTACGAAAAGCACCACGATCTACGCTCAGACACTGCTACTGCTATTGGCATCGGTGCTAATGGTACGAGTACTCTCTCTTACAAGAATATCATAAATTTAATCAGCATGGCTTAGTTGCCTATCCATCCAATTGTGCCAGCAATGCGTTTATTGTATTTAATATATCTGTTTTCTCAGTCCGCAATAAAATAATACTCGCTAGCTTTCTATACATATAAACAGGAATTGAAAAACACTGGTTTCGAGCTATAATTCACCATCACCTTGCAGTAATTATCGCAATGGCAGCTTTGAGAATGTTTTATAATGCCTTGATCGATGCTCTCTATATAACCTTCAATCTTAAAAGGTGAATATTGCAGCTGATAGAATGATTCAAAAGCACAGTTCTAATGCAAACCCATTGATTATTTTTTATTGCTAATGTGATTACCGCAGCCTGATTTTTGATGTGTCAGTTCACAGCTCTGAATAATTGAGAAAAACGAGTGTGCTGTAAACAGGAGTGAAATCTTTGAATGGGATTCGTTCTGGTTTGAGTAAAGTGATGGAAGATGCTGGAACCTATGCTTCATGTCTTAAACTAACTTTAGTCAACAAAAAAGGAGAAGTGCGATACAGGGAGCAAACTTTTGAACAGGGAGAGTATGTATCCATTGGCTGGAAGCAAGCTCAGCTAGTTCTAGCCAGTTATATAAACAAAGACTTGATCCACTGCTCTCATCGGCTGGTCCGCTTCGAATCTTCCGAGGCAAGTACTGACTGAAGAATATGAGTATTACTAAAAGTGAAGCTCATGTGATGTCTATGAATGAATGTTTAATAGGTTCAGATCATAACAGTTATTGACATGTTTAAAATTCCGAGATATGCTATGCTACCCCCCAATAATCAGAAGCATTTTGGGCCTCAAATGAAAAAGGTAGAGTGTTATTCAGACTTTGAAAGTAGGGACAATACTAGAATGACGGCTCTAATCCTAAATGCTCGTGAACCTCATTTGCAATAGGTTGATACAGAAACTTAGCATACGTATTGTAGCTCAAATAACTCAGATTAGCATACACTAGCCTTAAGCCAAAGCAGGAGTCATGGTCGATGTCACTACTCTGTAAGACATCTGTGAGCTCCTTCGTGAATAAAGATGTGTGCGTCTCTATGTGCTGGTTGGGCTTCTAACTTGGTATCAAAGCACTTTTTCGGTTGGGAGAAAGCATGAGCTATTTTATTCAAACACTAAAGTTTCATCTACAATATAGTCCTGCTCCTGTAGAGCGATCTCATGTAGAATACTAGCTTTTCTAAACTTCAAGACCCAGGTTCTAGTGAGGTGGGTTGCTGAAATTTGCTTCCTGCAGGCAGCGCTAGAGTTAGTGTGCAAACCGAATCTTCCTTCGTTAAGGTGCCAGGTTTCCATAAAATAACATCTTTAGCAAGCACTAGAAGGTCGCCCCTTGCCCTCCCAGGGCATTCTGCTCAGGAAGGGCGTCCGAATAAGGGCGGAAGCCCTTCCTGGTGGAATGCCCCGAGGAGGCGTCCGTCCCTGCCATAATTTTTATTTTTACTTTATTTTTTTGGCCGTAATTTTTTTTACACGCACGTTCTTGGTGGCGCCTCCCTTTCCTTTGTGAAAAAAAAAATAAGATTACAAATGGAGGTATCACTCTTTTGTTGGGATTTTGATGTCATTTGTAAGATCTAAGCATTTGACTGACCACCCAACCTTAGAGGTCAATCCAAGCTCACCCCCTAGCCTTGGAGTCTATCCCAACCACCATTTTGGATTAATGTTCCAAGGCGTAGTAGACTTGGCATCCCATAACCACCAAGTCCCATCCCACTAGCTGGGGCTACCACTTCCCTGTCAGATGACTCACGTCTCTCTTTTCATTTTGGATCCATCACACACCCTGTCTCTACTCGTAACCATGCACTGACTAGGCCTACATTGTTGTGCATTGGGAATCTCTCATAGCCCTAGTCCACCATTTTGCGACCCAAATCTATTTCACCTTGATCCACTAAGCAATATTGGTATGACTCCTAATCAACATCTTATCTTGATCTTGCATGTGCCATACTCCCAGTGGTACTTGCCAATGGTTACGATCATATTCTTGGTATGTTATTGTGTGTTTTGAGTCATAGTTCCTCTTTACATATTTGATATGAATAATGTGACAAAAATGTAGTGCCAAATAACTCACACGTATGTCTAGCGATCAAGGCATCGTACATACATAATAGAAAAACAAGCACAAGCATAAGGCATCAAGCAATAAGCAAACACTCGCCTCACAACTCTCTCTCTCTTTTTCTCTCAAAACATTCACAATCAAAAATTAGGAGGGAACTCAACTCAAAACTACTTTCCAGCTAAGACTTATCACTTATCAAGCTACATTGTCTAATTGTTAACAAAGGGACCTCCTCGATGCCCAACTTATGGGGGACATCTTCCGCTATTTGTATATGATTTCACTTACAACTGTGAGACGGCTTAAGTCACCCATTTGTTTGCTTCCAGCCAATCAAGCCTGATTTTGGAGTGGTTCACTTCCAACCAACCATGATACATAAGATGGTTTCGTTTGTGGAGGGCTAGTCCACCCACCATGCATAGAAGTCCAAAGTATTATCTAGACAATCTTGAAATTTTCCAGATAGCTATCTTTGTCTTGCACATATCTAATTGGGGGTGATAAAGTCAGTAAAGCTTTCCTTCCCTAAGATATCATGTAATGGATCCAATTAAGATACATCCGAGGCTGAATTTTTGCGATTTTCATGTAGTTATTTTATGAAACACTTGTCAACTAAAATCCATAAGATCTATCGTGATCATACTCTTATACATTAAGATCATCAAGATTGTACATTACTCTAGAACAATAGACATTTATACATCAGGTGCACCAATATTTTATCTTTAAGACATACAACAACTATCCATAAGTGAAACTCAAAAGGAGAAAATTATTGGCCTCAATTTTTAAGGTATTTTCCTAAGCCATGCATCGAATAGGATCTCTTCTGGTGCCATCTCATAAGACTATTCGTTGATAGGTTGCTTCCATCTCGGAGAAGGATTTTTTATCCACCAATAAGCTCTCTTTTTTTTTAAACGTGCTCAATTCTCAGCTTTGTGTTCTTGAGTTACTCCAATATCTACTCTATCAAATAACAAATGAGGGTCACTGACCCTTTTTGCTTGGAAAACCATCGCTTTTGTTTTTTCCAGATTGACATAGAGACTGCAATTTTCACAAAAGAATCCAAATCATCAGAATGTTGTTGTATACTATGTATGGCATAAGCCAAGGAAACGACATCATCTGCATAGACAAGAAGTTTCATGGCAGTGCAAAAGTTTTCCCTCACCTTGAGGACATCTTTTGGCCTGTTTGCGTATATGCCAAAGAGTGTGGGATATAGAGGACAACCTTGCTTTACCCCAATATTGCTGAAAATTTCAGCACATGTGGAATCTTGCTATCACACTCTTGTAGAGATGTCCAGTTGCAAGTCTCAATCCAATTGGGACTCCAATTTCTTATATTTTTCCCATAATTTGTGACTATGTCAAAGGCCATTTGGAAGTCATCAAAATAGCTAAAAAGATTTTGCTGTTTTTTCTGAGTTTCCTCGATGATAGATCATGAGGTAACCAAGTGATTAATAGTAGAGTGCATATTTCTGAAGCTCAATTGTTCCATTGCTTTGTATCCATTCACTTTCAGCCACAGATTGAGTTTGCTCTTCAGAATGTTCTCCCACAACTTAGCAAAAGCATGGCCTATCATGGTAGTCCTACAGTTGGAAGAATCTTCTTCTTGACCATTTTTGAACAAAGGCACAATAATGCTTCACATCCACATACAGGAAAGTCCTCTTTTAGTGCATGGTTGAACAAATCTGTATTGAATAAAATAAGGATTTCTTTGCCCATCTCGAAAAGTTGAGTTTGTAAACCCTGCGTGCCTTGTACTTTGCCATTGCACATTTTAGAATTACCAACATCTCCCGCCTCTTCCATGTATCATGGACCATTAAATCGAAATGAGGGTTTCATTTCATTGTTTTCCTCCACCTCCTACAAGCGTTTAGCATAGTCAAACCATGTGTCCAGTTTAAAATTATCAACATATTTCTTCTGTTTGCCAAACAATTTCTTCCAAAAAGACTTCGGGTCTTTCTTCCGTGTATTTGAAAGGTTGTTTGTCTTCAAAAAGAGGCTGATTTTTCCTTCTTTAACATTCTTGAGTAAATATGGAAAGCTGCTCCAACAGCCTCTGAGTGCTTGGACTTCATCCTGGCTTCTTTGGGAAACTGAATCTCTAACTTTATGAACCTAACTTTGTTGAGCTCCTGTTAGTCACCCGCCTTCAAATGAGGCTCAACCCTACTTATAGTCTTTCAAGACCCTAACTTTGCCCATATTCTTGGAACCTTCTTTTTAGGTTGCTCAACCTCTTAGAGTATCTTAATATGTACTTTAGAAGTCCAAACGACATCTAGTAGGTATCCATGAGTCGAAGCTTCCAAATGATAGCTGGGTCTCAAGGGCCAAGTGATTGTCTATGGACTTAATATATCACCTCTATTCCCACAACTGCATAGTTGACATGAAAGAGGATATCTGCAGAAACAAGCAGTCAAGGTCAGTCTGTTTTGTTTAAGATCTATCTGTTTGCATATGTTTCCTTTTTTGGGTTTATAGAGTATGCAAACTCCAACCATAGCGTTCCAAGATTTCACACAATGGTGTAGTAAGAAATTTGCACTTCTTCGCAACCATTCATTTGTTAGATCTACACCTTCCATAAGTGGTAGGTATGATGACTGAGCTGAAGTAACAACAGAGAGATAACGCTTAAGTTATGTTCTTTCCTTTACAATTATAGTCACATGTTCAGTGGATAAGCTCTTAACTTTTGTGCATGCCACTACACACAAATTGAATGATGATCTATTTTGAGGGACTAGCAAGGAGGTCTGCAGTTAAGGACTTCCAATTGTTATCAAGCTCAAAGAGTTGCTAGACAATGGCTTTGTGTTGAGGAATGACTTAAGTTCCAGGAGTTGGAGATGGCAAGGGTAGCATGCCCTGCAGTGGTAAGGAGAAGTTCCCACCCAAGATTGTACTTGTGCTGTAGCATGTTTCTTTGATTGCAAGACAAGAACTGCTTGTATGCCAATAAAGCTCGATATCTTTTTATGTGAAACCTCCTAAGCAACATTTTTTTCTGTCCACGCGTGTTTTGCGGTGGCCACAAATTTCAAAATCTGCAAAATTGTTAGCCCTGGTATCCAGATTAAGCTTAAATACTTATCTAGCTGCTGGTTTCCATTCAAATAATTGTATTTTCTAGCCTTGCAGGCTGGTGTGGATGCTTACTTTGAGGTCACGGATGAAAACACTAGTTCTTTGGAGTACATCAAAGTTGTTCGTACAAAGTTGCTGGTTGGAGCTGATGGGATATGGTCAGTTGTACGCAGGACGATAGTTGGAGACTCTCCCAGATATCTTCATCTTGTGGACTGGAATGCTTATGTCCCAAATCCAGGTGCCAAGTAAGTTATAGCCTATATCAGTGCCAGGCTCACAGTTACCAATCTAGGCTGATTGGTGGCCTCTAAGGATCTGGGATTCAAACTAAAGTGGTACTTCTCAAGCTGCACGATAACTTTATCCTGGAGAAGGATAGCTTGTCATCATGCAAATGAAAAACAAATTGGTATTGCTGGGAGGAAGAACAAGTTGTTACAAAATTGATTTCTATTTATAAAACTTTCATTTTGAATTCAAAGTAAAAAATTCTCCTCAAATGCAACATTTCTAAGTGTTGCCTTTCTGATTTAAGTCAACATGAACAATCTGGGCAGAAGGTTGGTAAGAATAATCATAGCTCTACAAGAAAGTATCGATACAAAATTGTACAAGTTGGTACCATTAGAGGGATAATGTCCATTTTGTGGACCAAAGTGTGACTCTGGGCTATTTATTATCATGTCATGAGTCTGTCTATAAATGTAATTCTGCCCGGTTGGGGCTCTTATGCTCATTCACAATAAACAAATTCAGTAGTCACTAAATACAGGAATTAATGGGCCCCTCCCCCTGTTCCCTCTGTAGCTTGAGCTACTAGACTACCTTGAGCCAGCAATCGTCACGCATCTTGTAGTGAAAGTGTAATTTCATGAGTCCAAGTCGTGTAGACATAGATGCAAACTCCATCTCAGTAGAAAGTTCTGCTATGCTTGGTTGAATCTCCTACAAAAGAGCTATTGGAGGTCTATCCAACTTTTCCTATATTTTTTCTTGGTAATGAATAAAGCTTCAAATCTGCTTCCATATGTGTGATGATTTTGTGTGTTATGTAAACCTTAACCTTTGCTACCTACCTGGAAAATCTGACACAGTATCAGAGCATGGCACAATCTTGTGAGCCTGTCTCTATATCCGACCACTTGTTTATTCTTGATTTCTTGCTTGTGTGGTGATAAAGTCCCTGTAGATGCAGGCCAAGTTGTTCTGTCTTATACAAGTGAACTTGTGTGCAAGTGTTTGGGTCAAGGTGTAGAAAACCCTTAGTTTAGGAGTGGAGAAATTATCACTCAAACAACTACAATAGGCTGCACAATTGTAGTTTGCCCACGTACAGGAGGTGTATCGACTGAAAAACATCAAAAATTAACTGAAAAAGTTAATTTTTAAGGTGGAAGATTTATTTTCAGATGTGTGATTCCAAC
Organism: Diphasiastrum complanatum; assembly: GCA_029204225.1. Taxonomy (NCBI): domain Eukaryota; kingdom Viridiplantae; phylum Streptophyta; class Lycopodiopsida; order Lycopodiales; family Lycopodiaceae; genus Diphasiastrum; species Diphasiastrum complanatum. Next base: position 16,822,779 of record CM055107.1, on the reverse strand, counting down.
AGCCATACAGTACAGTGAAGTACCAGCCCTGGTCCCTACCTGTGGCATGTTAGCCATAGAAAGTCTGTGTCAAAATGTTGAGTCTTGATTGGAGAATAAACAGCAAAATTTGGAGATATGTCTAGACATTTTTCTTGAAAATTCTGCAACAACACATGAATATCAGAGACATTGCAAGGGCTTTAAATAACGTGTAACAAATGTACTTGGCTACTTAAACAAATGCTGAAATCACAATCTGCTTATGTAAGGTCCCAAATGCTAATAACTAGTAACAAGTACTAACACCAGGGCCTGTGGCCCAAGCAACTGCATGTGGGATGCCAACATCCTCCCCCCTCCTCTAAAAGACACTGTGCTCAATGTCATCATAAGGAAATAGACAGTGAGAACGATGTTGATGTCAAATGGCATCCATTAACTGTCACTTTGGAGGTGGCTATGAACACTACACTGAAAGTTGCTTCTCTAGAACACAGGCTTCACTTAAAAGTGTAGATACTCTGTAAAAGAAATTCTTAGTCTCCCGTGTACTCTCATCAGCAGGGTCGCCATGCCAACATCTGATGTTTCTGATAATGCATGCTTGGAGTATAGCTGCAGTGAATGTAGGGCCAACGACATCAGTCTTGGGAAACGGCTACTACCATGTTGCTGACCAGAAAAATAGAAGACGTGCTAGATTATTTAGCTACCAAGTGAATCCTTATTGAGGGTAGTGAGGAAGAAAAAGCTTCTAGTTTATATGATGTACAGGGAACAAAAGTGTCATACTTGATGAGTACAATATAGAAGAATGGTTCAAGAAGAAAAGTTTCAAGAAGATATACAACCGAAGTTAGCATATGAAGAAGATTAGGACCCAAAAAAAGCTTAAGAAGAGGAGGATATAGAAGCACAAAAAAATCTTCCTGTTAGTGAAACTTAACACCTTTGTATCCAACTAGGAAGCTGTTATTACTATCAAGGCATTATTAAAAAGCATGTATAAGATGAGCCAGAAACAAGTCACGAAGTTGCTGGAAGATGTACCCCAAAGTCATGGGATGTATGCCCTAATATCGACGGGAACGAAGGCTTGAGACCTCAAAACCAAAATCTTACGGGGAAGTCATAAATGGGTGAAGGCAATGAATGGGAGTCAGTAGCAAAAGGGTTATGCCCAAAAAGTGGGCAAAGAGTCTTTGATATAGTAGCAACGTGAACATCATCAGAGTTGTTATTGAACTAGCTCATGGTCGAGATCTTCATTAGATAAATGGCAAAAGTGTGGTTTTGAATGACTTTCTTGATGGAAATATATTTAGAGTTGTGTACAATTGATGAATAGTTCGAGAGAGCTGGATTTCTTAAAAGCACTTCTCGTAGCAGTCTTTACATAAAGAAGGATAAGTGTGATGTGGCCATTTGATGACTTGGTTATCACAGGAGGCAATGAAGAAAAGTTAAGTATTGAAATAAAATAGGAGTTATTGAAGGAGTTTGAAATGATTGATTAATGGACATTCAATTTGTGTTGGTATTGAGGTCCGCGGAGATGGAAAATGGATTCTTATTTCATAGGAAATACACTCAGCATGTTTTGGAAAAGTTTAATACGCAGATTTAAACGCCTCATTACCATTGATTCAAGTAAATCTGACAAAACTGAATGACTCTTAAGAGGTTGACCTCATATAGACAACTTGTTGGCCTTTTGATCTACTTGACCACCATTAGGCCGTACATCTGTTGTGCAGTGGGTTGCTGTAAACTATGGAGATGTGAAACAGATATAGTGTATTGTAAGATTAGTGACTAAATTGCTTATGAGTTTACAAAGGCACTTACAAGAGAGAAAACTTTGGAGAGTCAATTGAACTTGTCAACAACAAAATAGACTTCAAGGAGGGAGTTCGAGGAATAATGGCTATTTTGTAGATCACAGTGGTACTCTGTGATACTAGTTCTGTATGTCATGGGTTTGTCTGTGTATGTAATTATGCCTAATTGGATTTTTATGTCGTCTTTAGGGATAACATTTGAATTAATCTTTGTTCAATGATGTTTCTGAGATTGGCTTCTGGCAATTCTAAAGAAGAGTTTTCTCCCAGCATGCACAGAATTTAACATGTTTCCCATGGTGCCAGGGTTTTTGGGGGTCATGGAGAACATGAAATTGTCTTACTATTTGATGAAGATGGAGAAACCCGTTCCTGGTTGGTTGATGCAGGTATGTTTAATGGTGCAGATTTTGTTAAGCTAAATCACTTTGTGCCTTCTGTAGCCCAAGCACCAACAATTACTGTAATAGAAAAGATAGGTTTGCACACTGAAATTTGCAGCACTTTTTCAGTAAAACTGGATAGTTTTGTTACTGTCATGTGCTCACAATTTGTACCTCTAATCAATCAACTACACAGAGCACTTCTCAGATTTGTTGTTTCTTCAATTCATGTCCCTCCCAGCAAGACTTACTTATGATGGCATGTTCAGGGAAAGGATTTTCCTTATGGATTTTAAGAAAGCTAGATCTGTCAGGGGATCTGGCTAAAACGTTAAAGAGAAGCAAGGGCGGTCTGGGTATTCCAGGTGCTAAAGCTCGAGCTTTACAGCAACTTGATGGACTGGATGGATGGGATGATATAAAAGCGGCAATCAAGGCAACTGATGAAACTTACATTTTTGAGCGGCCAATTATGGATAATTTGCCAATAAAGAGGTGGAGTGATTCTCATCGCCGAGTTCTGCTAATGGGAGATGGTAAGCACAACAAAAAGAGATCCAACCTGTCAGCATTTCCTTTGATTGTTTGATTCCTGATCTTACTACCATAATTCCAACCCGGCATGCAAAGCACGCGACATAAACTGTAAATTGTCATTTATGGAGATTTTTACGTAAAATTCAGTTCTAGGAATTCCCTCAAATAACATTGATTTATGACCCAACCATCAGAGCACATGCGTATGACCACACAAAACGATTGTAAGACATGCATGTCAAAAACATCGACATAATCACCATGCAACAATCTTGCACAATGACTGTACATCAAATTAGGGAAAGGGCAGGCATGCAATCAGAACATTTATGCTCTTCTATCGATGCCGTAGGCCTTGCAAATTTTCTATGAAGATAGCAGCTAGAAATAAGTACACACGTAACACTCTTTGGGGCAAGGTATGCGTCTATGTTATTGATGCTGCTGTAAGATTGGAGTCTTTGAGAAGGGTTGTTGTAAAGTAGACCACCCATAGCTTCTGACAAAGGGCAGACTGTTGAGTATTCTTTTTGCAGCAACTTTTCAATTAGAGTTCAACCAAAAATATTAAATGCCCTGCAAGATAATTATGTACATATTAGTTCGCTTAGGCATCTTCACAGAACAGGCAGAAGGCAATTATGCCTGGACTGTTAGATGAAATGAAGTCATTCATGGCTGTTAATGCAGTTACAGATCGACTTTATCTCCAGTGCAAAGTTGTAATTCACAAAAATACTTTTAGTAAGGCACTTTAGCTAAAAAGTATGCTGCTCGTGGATTAGGAGTGAAGGCTCCTCCACACGGAGGCTCTTTTGGGCTGCTAGTAGTTCCAAAAGAAAATGAAGTTGCTTTTGTAGAATCTCTTTATGAATTGCAACATGTGCAGCTTTCAGATTATTGAGGTTTCTATTCTAATAAGATCCCTGTGGACTTTCAAATTTTCAATTGTAGCAATTTCAAAGCATTTGCCTGTCTGTAACATCTCTAATAGGCGTAAAAGAACAGAAGAATGGGTCTTCGGAATACTAGATCCAAGGTTGAAGAAAACTGTTAGCTCAAATTTTAAACCAGATTGTGTTTTGATTCTTATTTTAAGATAATTTACTAGTTGCCAAACAATATTTGAAATATGGAGATGGATAGTCATCACCTCTTGCGTGAAGATGTGTTGCATAGCCACAGTTTCCAGCTATTTCCACATTGGGCGGTTGGTTTGAACTGGTCGAATCACAATTTGGAACCAGTATGTTGTAGTTTGAATCAGAGGGAATCTGTTAGGGTTTAGTCTTTCAAACAAAAAGTGAATCTAATTTTTTTATCAACAGCCCTATATCAGTGGAAGACATGGCAAGAAAAATTATAGCAGCTACAACTCACATTCACACAAAAGCTACCAAAATCCTCAGGATTGCATGATAAAAGGTATGGAGGTACAGATATGACCATTCCTGATAACTGATATGCTAGTGTGTGTTGTACATGGTACTTACTGATATAGCACTTTAACCTATGCTAGATAAATATTCTACTGTAACCTACAGTAATATTATGGAACCTATACAGTATAAGTAGATACTACAGTATAGTATTAGATATGTTATTGTAACTTATAATGTATAATGGGTTACTTTCAGTCTTTATATTACTGTAAGCTTGATGAGTAACTGACAAAATAATGTATTATACCTACTAAAATTACTGACAGTAACCTGAAGTATATTTTAACCTTTATCTTGTTGTAGCCTATAGTATATTGTGTATCTTGCTCTTATTCCTCTTCTCCTAGCTTGCAAAATGGAAATCAGGTCTTTCTCTTTCTGTGCTCAAGTCTGTAATTCGAAAACAGACCTGGAGTACCCAGTTAACTCTGATTTGCCGGCTCGAATGACGAATCAAGGTTTGGCCAGCTTTGAATCATTATTTGATGAAACATTGCAGCATACCATTTATTATGGGTACGACGATGAGAAGAGAAGCGGCGAGGGGGCGCAATGGCATGAGCGACAGTACTGGTGTGATCTGCAGGGATTTTCTGTTTATTGTCTTTGGTTGAGTACTTTTCCTTTTAGTCTCGTTCTGTTTGCACAGTTCACTCTCACCAATTTACTGTGCTCATGTGTGTCAAGATGGAGTTGACCTATAGTTGAATCTCAGATGTTACTTTACCAATTTCTCTTGGTACTAGTTTTGCTTTCGGCCTTTCCTTGCAAAGGCAAGAACATCTGATTTAAAGATCAAAAGAAGCTGTGAGTAGGTGAGAAGGATAGTAAGAGGAGCTTTTCATGTCACAATTTCATAGCTTGCACCTTATTCACACTTTCAAGCCTATAATCACCACAATAGGTGAGTCTTCTATAAAAGACAAGATTATGGGATCCTGTAGATTGTAGGCTTGGCTGATTTTGGCTCTGACTGTATAAGATCTATAATATCACAAGGTATCAATCTAGCAGCATGTATTTGCAATCTCACAATCAGGCATACCCCAAGAGGATATTTTCACTCAGGCAGTGCCTAAAGATAAGCATGTCTTCTTTAAAAAGCTACTGAACATAAGATTCATTTGAAGTTGAACTAAGGGGGAGTGGTGGAAATTAATTCCACGTCAACACTTCTCATCGATCCTACTGTTAGGTTTTTATACATCCTTATTATGTTTGAGTTACAGGGCAGAACACAAAAGTTGCAAAAATGGTCAATCTTTACACAGGTTTTCTGCACAGTCAATACTCAGAGAAATACACGCAATCTTCAGTACATAGACTGAGTCCAAGATTAGCATTCAATCTCTTGGGCTTGAACTTCAGCCATCTCGGCGTCTTCCTTGGCAACCAACTCAAGAAGAGTATTCGAGCTCTTCAGTCTAACGATGAATCACCTTGACAACTTGGCGTCCTTTGTGGCAACCAACTCAAGAAGAGCATTCAATCTCTTGCAGTTGGACCTTGAGTCACGTTGTTGACTTGGCATCTTCCGTAGCAGCCCTTCTCTCAAAATCTTGATCTTAAGTCAAAATTTCAGCCTATTATCTTAAAATCTTTATCTTTATCTTGAGTCAAAGTCAACTCGGCAGTTTCCAACAACCAAATTCAAGATTTCAACTCAACACTCTCTGTCCAACGCAAGAAACTCCAATATCTTGAGTTACGATATACTGTGTAAACTGCATATTCCAAACCAACCGTCCAACCTCTCTATTGCCTAACAGAATGTTTTGCACTGCACCATTTCATCCATCATCAATGGAATGTTTGCAGCTGCATCTGCAAGTGGTGATCAGTGACATAGGACACCTGATTCAGAGGTGTGGCTGGTCTTAAAGTATTGTCCAAAAACTTTATAGACCAGGGGATCTTGAAGTTGAATGTAGAGTGTACTGTGATTTGCGACATCTATCAGAGGTTAAAATTTCTCTGGTGTCGCCATTGTAAACCTAGTTTGCAATTTCTTGTGTACATTCACATTTAATCAGCCCACTCTCTTTGTGCCAGCTAAGTTGTCCTGGACAGTGTACTTGTTGGGGTAAGTGAGCATGGCAACCAATGGATGCCCTTGAACCTCAATACCCACATTTCCCTCCTAGGCTGCTTGTTCTTCTCCTCACAGTCTTGAACAGTGGTAGTAGTTTGTCTTTTGGAGAGAATCATAAGTGGTCTACATGCCATGTAAGTTTGCATGAACAGTATTAACTGGTCAGCGTAGTCTGAAATAGCCCTAATTTTAGTGGAGTTGAGGTCCATCTTGAAATCTTTTATCGTTTTTCTTCTATGAGATATTAACTCTTTATGCAGTCTACCGCTGGTTGGAGTGGGTAACATGTGAGCTATTTTTCTTTTAATATTGCTCCCAAGCAAAAATATCAATTTTATGTGCTTATCTGCAGCATACACTTGTTACCCTTACCCTTCTGGGTACAGAGTTTTGTCATCTTTATTTTCCTAAGCAGTTGCATCATCGGTCATATGTTTCTTGATTTCCTAGCGGCGCATGCACAATACGTGGGACCAGGGCAGGGTGCAAGAACAGCATTTGAGGATGCTCATCAGCTTTCGATTCTCTTGAAAGAGGCCTTTTCTTCCTCTGAGGATAACAGTATAGCAACTGCAGTCAAGAAGTAAGTTTGTTTTGAACAGTTATTTTATTGCTCTCAATCATCAATCTGACAGATTTACAACCTGAAATGTGCCAAGTTGGAAATTTTGCTTTTTTGTGAGAATCAGACAGTGCTACTTTTGATGCATCAGAGCAGTTTCTTCTAATGCCACTCAGTCAAGAATAGATTTGTGTGACTTATGATTGTTCTTTTCCAAATAGATTTAAGGTAATATTATTGCATGGTTGTTTGATATTGTATTATCGTGTGCAAACCTTTCATCTGAACTAAAGCAGGTTCGATGTTTCTTGTGTCTTCATTATTTTATAGCAAAACTGATATCTGGTAAAATTCTTGAATTGGACAATCTTCTTCCTTCTAGGGTAAATTTTATGGAGGAGATGCTAAGTACTAGTAGACATACCTTTGTCAAGGTCTATCAGTGTTTTTCACCACTTTCTTCCACTAGCTGGTGGGTGATCTTGTTCATGGATTGTCTTCTCAAGTGGCATTCTCTGCAAGCTTTTTGAGTTCTTAGCTTTGTTATCTGCCTTGAGCTTTTCTCCTTGTCATCTGCTCTCAGGTTTGAGGAGCTTAGAATCCCTCGAATGATAAAAATGCAAGAATATGCAGCAGAGTCGACAGCTTTGCCAGCCTTGGTTCCTGAATGGGTGTCTAAGTTGACCATGGAAGAGAAGCAGAAAAGAGCATTAGAGTGTCAACAATGGGTTCATTCTTATCCAGAAAAGATGCTTTGTGATCCTGATTCCACATATTGGAAATGAGGTAAAAAACAAAGTGCAAATATGTACCATCATGCATGAACAGCATTTATGCATGTATATATTATATATATGTATAGAGGATTAGATTATACGGGATTGCTACAGGTTACGATGCTCACATGCACCATTAGACATGTCTTGGTTATGAGCTAACCTCTCTTCAAACTGCATGGATAGAATAAATTTTCATTCATACTGGCAACTTGATTCTTTAAGAAACTTGTACTAACAGTGATGCTGTCAAAAAATCACAAACAAAGTTGTGTGGAGTTTATGAAAAGTTTACCCACAAGCTCCTCTTAAATTTATCAGCTTAATGTTTGTGACATGCAAACAGGTGTACAAATCTGTCCCTTGTATTTGTGTTGAATTCATCTATGCTCACTGGTTATCCTGCTAGAGCAGTAAAGAGTATGCAGTTTTTTGTTGAGGCTTATGCTGTTACTAACTGTCAGTATCAGCTGCATGCACTAGTAGGCATTAATGTCCTTGCTTACTCAATTGTTGATATGAGATTGGTATCTGAAAAATGATGCAACAACTCTTCTTAGGAATATTAAAAACTAATTGGCGTGGCTATAGAAACATTAAGGTAGGAATGAGATTTACCTTTAGTTGAATAGTTCGCATCAAAAACTTGAGAAGATTCAAGCAACATAAGCAAAGACAGAAAAAATTGTTAGGATAACAATCAGAATCAATTAGCTTGATTTCAAAATACAAATAAACGTAGCCTGACATTGGCAGGGTCATTGGCATGAATTGCCTTCAATCTGACCACTAGATATAAAACTACTTAATGGACATGATTGATTACCTCCCATTGAAAGAAGGGACCACAAGTTTGAAGTATATTACAGCGTTCATAACCAAGTCCATGTACAAGATCATCCAATTTAGTGCTTGCACAAAGATCGACTAATTTATCCTTGCAAGATTGTTGAAAATGAAGTGATTGGGCTAAAGATTTAATCTCCTTGCGATGAAGAGCTTTATCATCTCTACTTTTCACATATGAAAATGAAACCAAGAATCAAAACTCATTCCATCTCTTCTGAATAGCTCCCTTCTGGACAGCTTTCAGGCTTGACTATGTAACGTGCTCTTTTTTGAGCCTGGGGCACTCTTCAGATATCTGTACCCAAGAGGAGATTTTGTCGACTGTAATCATCATAATGGACAATTGTTAAATACAATATGGTCATATCATCTTACCTAGTGCTTACATTGCTACACAAAAATTTGTTATCAAACTAAAAACTCATCTACAAAATAATTGTTTGAAATTTTGCAGGATTGATAATTTAGAGGTTGCATCATATTCAACAATTTACAATTTGAAAGGCTTGATCAATTACAAATATTATATTTTGCTTGAAAAAGGTAAATTATCATAAGTTGAATGAGTGTCCCTACTAGAGTTGTTTCTTTTCATTAAACAAATCCATTTTGAGACGTAAGTTGTTATTAAACAACTATTGAATTCAGAATGCGCTACATGATATAGTTTTGGCATCCTTCTATGTTGTATACCAAGTACTAATAAAAGGTTTCTTCTCACCTTGCAAACGTAGTAATATCATTTGTTTCAATGTTAATTTTTGCTCATAGTAAGTATGAGAGGCTTGATCCAAATTATCTTGTACATGTATTATTAAAAAATGCACTATAGGTTGTTGCAATTAGGATTTCACAAAAAACTATTGTGATTTGAAATTCAAATTGGGAGTCTTGTTGCACTTCTTGCTTCTAAAAATAGTGACGGACATCCATTTTGGATTTCAAAAGTGCTTGGATTCATTCCCAACAATAATTACTCAAAACTATTATGGGTCCATTGGCTACACACCACTTCATAAAGATGCTTTTCCAAAAAGGCGGAAATTGCAAATTTTATAGTAGATTTAAAGGGCAAAAAAAAATGTTTGCCAAAATATCAACCAAAGATTTATGATTGAAATTTAGATGATTTAGTTATTTTAGCTTTTATTTGAACTGACATGACTAATCATTTACGAACGTTAACTATAGCTATTTTAACCATCATTCTCAACTTGTCAAAGAAAAGTTGATTAACAATATTTTTTTCTATCAACATTAGATGTTGATATAGAAAAAGATATCCCAATCTACTCTGATGAGGATGATCAATGCTTATGCATTGTTTATTTCTTGATTTCTATCTACAATACTATGCATTATTAAGTGAGCAATTGTTGTCCATTGATTGAGCAAGCGATTAGTCTAGTAACTTGGCCCACATATTAGGGCTTAGGGTTTGTAACATAAACCAAAATAGCCAACATTGGCACAATGGTCTAGAAAAAAAAATTGATGTCTTTTCAACTTGCAATTTTCGTCACTCATTTAGTGGTAAAAGTTAATATATAAATAAATAAAATTTCTTCTATGTATAATTGTAGTCAAGTTTTTCTTGGGTGCGCTTTACTAGATAAATATTTCAATATTCCTTAACGTTTAGGTTTAGTTTCTTGTTCTTGATGGTATCAAAATTATAAAGTAAGTTTTACGTTAATTCTTGTCTCTTGTAAAGAATTTTGTACATTTGGCTCTTTGGTCCATCAAAGATAGATTGCACTCTTCTTCCTCCTCCTCAATTACAAGATTGCCTTGATTGTCCTCCTCTTGGGCATTCTTCTTCTTGTAACACTTGGATGCAAAATGTCCCTTTTTTTCACAAAAGAAACACTTTAGCTTCTTATCCTTTTTGCTCTTGCCTTGGAACTTGATGCTCCATCTTTGTTCTCCATCTCCATGTCTTGAGTCTTCTTGGATGGAAACTTTTTCTTTTTGCCTTTCAAGGAAAAGTTAGCTTTTTCATCACCATCATTCACCTAACCTGAACCAAAAGGAATAATATGCACATAAATGCCTCTTCAAATCATTCCTACAAGATCAAGTTGAATCATCATGCAATAATCAATCCAAACTATCTCACAAATAAAGCAAAATTGAACACAATCTTGACTGAAATTGGATTCATTTGATGAGCACTTGTCAAAAACTTTGGGCTGACCCTAAAATTGAATTTCTAAAATCTCAATAAGTCTAAGAACAACCTATTACAGTACCAAAGATAAGGATCTACCTTCCTTTCGATTGATTGAAAACCATTCCTTGTGATAGACTCCACAAATCGAGTAGCATCAATATGAGAAAGGTGCAAAATATTTGTTATTTTGATCCAATTGATAAGAGATGACCACAGCTCAGATTTTTAAGCTAAAGGCTTGTAAATAAAAAATTATTAGATCCATCTTCACTCAAATTGATCAAAGATTGAAGGTACTAATCATAGATTATGTCTAAATAGCAATCAATGCTTGAATTGCATCAAAATCTATGATTCTAGCACGAAATGAAGCTCATTTCTTGGAATGGCTCTGATACCATGATAAAAATACAGCAAAATAAACCCATTTGATCCTAGAAATGATGGAAAAAGCACCTACTTAAGATCCAAACTAGATCTAGAAGCTAGATTACTAATCAATGCATTGATTCCTAGCTTATCTTGGCTTGAACTCCATGAATTAGCTCCAAAACTCTTCACATGTGTGGATGTAAGGCATGTTGCTGCCTATGTACTGTACCTGCAACTCCAATCTCATTCAATGATCATAAAATATCATATGCCAATAGCATTCATCAATCAAATCATAGACTCAAACTAGTCAAGAAGAAAAATCTCGATTTTGCTCATTAATTGGATGGAAATCCCATCACATATTTATACATGTAGAGCTCGGATCTGAGCATATTAGGGCTTCTATGTAATCATCACAACCTAACTCTAATATCTAACCTAAAGATCCACTTGATCCACCCTATTTAAGGTCAATACCTCGAGATCCAAAAACAATGAGAAAATTGTTATTTTAAGCTCCTACTTTTTCTCTACCCTATCTATGCACTCTTTGGACACATTCGTACCATTCCAAAACTAGATTAATGATTTGACTTAGAATAAGGTGTCCTATGATTTTGGCACATGTGACATCCCACATCATGGCTCCAAAATCATTTACAAGTAGAATAAACTAACTTGTATAAATTTAACATGACACATGTATTTCCCATTGTACTAATTACTCGTGCGATTTTGCATTGTGGGATGGTGGCAGGACGTCTTGAAAGTGGTTATGCTTTATGGTGCTTTTTCAATGCTACATTCCATGTCAACTATTCAACTATCTTATCTTATTTTTCAACGTTCTTATTTCTATTCAAATCTCAAAATGTTTTATTTCTATTCAAATCTCAAATGTTTTAACAACATGACATATGCTAGATGCTCATATGATAGAACATAGATAAATCACAAATTACAACATAAGGTGGAAGCTGCAACAAGGAATCTACATTTCATCTACGTGATATGGAACAATGTAGAGTCTAATGTCTAACTATAACTTTGCGAAGTTTGAATTGAGTGCACTATCATGTGCATTGTAATTTTAAAATCTGTGAGCACTAATTTCCTTTCAACTTACTACAAAGAACAATGTGCATCGTAATTTTAAAGTCTGTGAGCTATCCACTTTCCAAATTCTACAAAGAACAATAAATGTTACCAATTCTTATTCATCAACGAACTAATATCTATAATAACCTTGTAGACATAATAAATCACACAATTTTCAGGACTATATTAAAAAATTTCAAGATATTTGGTTTCAAACCATAATTCATGCAAATTCTTGTGGTTCACCTGCCTGATTCTGAATCTTGCAAATTCTTATGGTTCGCCTGCCTGATTCTGAATCTAGTAGAGGATGATCTAAGAAAATAACTAAACCAATATAAATAACTATTTTTATTCACAAAGTTAAGCAATTCTCTAGAATTCTTTGGCCATGGTATGGTTGTGTTAAAACATACTGCATCCCTGAAGAATTTCAGACAAGATGTGCTAGGTAAGTTGTGAAATCCACACAAAAGCAAATGTCTCACTCCTGTATTCTATTCCTTGCCAAGCTTTTTTCAATCAGAATATTTTTCATCTTTCATGGTGAATTCTTCCTCTTGAGCTGCATCAATCAACCATCAATCAACTCAATCAAACGCTCATCTAACTCTTGAGCCTTGTTCTTGGAATGGTCGACTCGTTTCCACTGATCGTTCAAACATGCCTCTTAATCTTAAGTGTAACATCAATTTGACATTCAATAAAACGCTTTTCCAAGTTTTCTACCTTCCATTTAGCAGCTAAATGTTGCTTTACAAGAAATAGTATATTCATTGCTTGTTGCTGTTCAAACGCAGCTAGTCGATTTTTCAAACTTTCATGTATCCTTGGCATGTGGATACTTATTGAGATCTCTTTTATCTCTTGCAAATCATTATACTTCTTGGCATTCAATTCAAGACATGCTTACTGTGCATGCGGTGTTGTTCCTGTAGCTTTTATTGGGCTCACAACCTCTAGCTAGTTCTTCCTTCGAGTCATCCACTGCACTATCCTTCTTAAACTTGCTCTTCACATCTTCCCATTTGGTCTTTCAGCTCATCGATCTGTTGAAAAGCTGACTTTTTTCTAGCTTCATTGCTCTCCATAGATGCTAGTCTACAGCCTACTCTTTCTACTACACTTTAACTATGGTTCAGCAGTTATGTTTGGTGTCCTCACGCAACCATCACAGTCGCTTCTAGGTACTTCGGCTTATTGAACAGCGTCTAGTTCACTCTAACCCTAGCTAGCAATGACTCGCAAGACTTTGCAGGTTTGTGTAAATTACATCTTCGTACTATGTAGGCGTCTATAAACGTCTTTAAATATATCACGAAAATGAAAAAAAATTCAGATCAAAACGACTACGTAAACATTAAATCTGAACCATCGAAAAAAGATCACATAATCCTCGCCTGGTTCTGATACAAAATAGAGCGGTATCAGATAGCAACAGATAGTCATCTTGAATACAGATAAAGACAACTGAGACTAAAAAACCATGGAAAGAAAATTCCCACTATCCCCACAGAACCACAGGTTCTAATAAAAACAGACTAGATTCAGAGGCAACAAAAGCGTGTCTTTTTTAATGAGATGAGAGCTGCTTCTTCAGAAAGTGTGAAGAAATGATGTCTAGACTTTACTTGAAACTGTGAAATTTGCCATACTACATAATAGACAAGCTGCTGCTGCTGCTTGCTTGCTCGCTCTCTCTCTCTCTCTCTGCGAGAATTACAAAGATGAAAAATCGGGAGGCATATCATGTTCAACAGCGCCTCTTACGGAGGTTTCCTGTCTCACTCTTTTTCCTTACTCTTTGTGAAATGGTTTTCCTCCACGGCAAATCTTACAATAACTGTGACGAGAGGAAGTTCTTGTGTGCTCAGTGAGCGCCTGTTTGGATGAAAAATCCTTATCGCACTTTCTACAACGAAAATGGTTGGTTGACAAATGACTCTCAAGCTCTTCCACACTATTGAACAGATTCTCATTCTCGTCGCATTCATCACACACATAAACTTTCTTCTTTACTCCAGCATCGCTCATAAACCAGCGCTGATTGCCTTCAGTTTCCAGCCGCACCATCAAGCGATGCTCCACCCGTTGATCCCGAAATGGATAGTAGTCGTTGCACTCCCAACAATATGGCTGTCCCCCATACGTAGTCAGGTGATCGATATAAGCCTTTTTCGATGCAAACTGCTTCGGGCACACAACGCAAGACACATGACTGTCGTATTCATGCCATTGCTTATCCAGCAACGTATCAAATTCTTCTAAGCATTCAATACAGGAATAATCATCGCAATAACGATATAATAACTCATCCAGCTCCTTATTGTTATGGCTCATCCCATACAGCAGCTTAATGTGTTGACTCGTAACATCTGGCTCATTGTAGTAGCTCATGGCGTCCGGCTCCTTATTGTGGTGGCTTGTACCATCTGGCTTCTTATTCCGGTGGCTCTTGCCATGTTGCATCAAAGAGTCTGCAGATAAGAAATCCGTGTCACAAACATTACAATAATGATGCCGTGCTGAGGACGAGAGATGATCAAATAACGCCTTGGCATTGACAAACTCCCGTTCACAAGGAAAGCAACGAAAATGTTTACGCCTGTAATGCTCGTCCAGGCCGTCCTGCTTATCAATGCATTTGGAGCACAAAAAGCAAACAATGTCTACATTTTCCACCTTGAGCGCAGAGTTGCGCGGATGGAAGACACGGCAATGGTCATTCAAAGCCAATTGAGATGGCAAGTCGAGCCGACATTTGCTACAAACCTTGTGCACCCTTGACTTCGAAAAGTGCTCCTGCAAAGCTTCAGTTGTTTCAAACTGCAGCTTGCATCTGGAACACTTGCTGCCCTCATCCGTGTTAGCGGAGACATCATCTTCCAGGTGAGATTTGACATGCTGAGCGAGGTCTGAATAAGGAAAACCCTTGCTGCAACGAAAGCAGTGAAATTCATCACCATCACAGGCTTTATGCAAACCAAGTCCAATAGAGCCTCTATCACCATCCAGCCCTTTTTTGCTACCTTCATCATCCTCATCGCTTTTCTCTTCATCATCAAGATACGAAGACGAACCACCCATGGATCGACCTATCCAATTGAAACACTTCGCACTTTCAGAAAAGTGCTTCTGCAAAGCCGCATTGGACTTGAATTTTTTATCACATCCTACACACCTCAGATGATCCGCTTGATGAAAAAAGAACTCAGCGGTGCTACAAAGCAACTCATCGCACTCAGAGCACCAGAAAGGATCGCTGTAAGCGGAGTCATAATACTTAGCAGCGTCATCATAGAAACCATAAAAGCCAGCCATGTCTCACCCGATTTTGGAAGGAAACTAGCAAAACAACGATCAAACAAAAACCCACAAAAGCAGAGATGCGATGACCTTATTTCTCAGCAAATATCTCAAAACCTTAATTGGAAACAGACGCCATGCCATGGCAATGGCTCAAAAACGCAATTAGTGCGAGAAAAACGAAGCGCGTTGAGAGAAAACAAATAGAAGAGAGAGCGCGAAAGGAAGCAAAAGCGAGTGTGACGACGATTAAATGCAATAAAGTTTGTTTCTATTTTGGAAATATTTTGTGGGTCCATTTTTATCACTAATAATAATTAAATATAGCATTTCCCTCCACAATGCTAAATGTGAAGGTTATTCTTATTAAATGCTTCTCATGGGCATCACGCCATTTTATTAAATGTTTCTTAAGGGTGTTGGCTCAATTGGTTATCTTGACATGCAAAGTTTCTTTGGTCTCAAGTTCCACACTTCCCTTAAAAACCAAAAAACATTTTATTTTATTGCTCATTGTCTTCAACAAAATTGAACCCATGCAATATGTACTAGGTATCTGCCATTTAGAGGCAGGATACCTTGTGTAGCACCCCCGAGCTGCTCAAGCGAGGGTGGCTACAGCAAGTAGCCCACTGTTGGATGGCGAATACCATGCGTAGCAGTTGCAAATTTACAGTGGAGATTAAAAACGTTTTAGAAGCCCTGCTATGGCTCAAAATTTACATGTTCTTAAGCAACACACTCCTGGAAACTATGATGGTGACTGAGGTAGATGGGGTAGCGGCACCCACTTTACACATTACACATTGCGAGGAGGTTGCCTAGTCAATCAATCTAAAGTAAAGATATCGGTCTTACTCACTCATCAAGAGGCTTTGAGAGAGTAAGAAAGAATTGAGCCTAGCATACCATCTCTTTGGAACTTGATACAGGCCCATGACATACAATGCATGCATCTTCCTTTGGCATACCATCTTTCTTTGGCATAGCATCTTCACCACATGTAGGTTTCTTAAAAGATGTGAGAAAAGCAAAGTTTGTATCTTCCACAACTTGCTTACCCTTCTCATCATATGTAAGCTTTGATGATCTCCTTCTTTGCCTTGAGGTCTTTCTTGGGTTTTTATTTGACCATCATCTGGTTCATTACAATCATCATCCTCTTTAAAATGCTAGGCATCAACACGCTTAGGAACATTACCCTCATCAAAGGTTACACACCTACTTATGAGACCTTTTTTTGTGGAAGGAATTTAGATCCTATAAGCTTTAGTTACATCACTATATCCAAGAAATATTCTGTCTTAAATGTGGAATCTTCCTTAGTCCTATCATCAAGAGTTATGTTGACATAGCATGTACATTCGAAGACCATCAAGAACTTAACACTTAGCCTCTTACCAAAAGACACCTAATAAAGTGTCTTTCTATCCGATAATACACTTGGCAACCTACTGCAAAGCACGTTAGCACAATCCAAAGCTTCTCCACAAAAGAACTTAGAAAAAATTGCATTCAACCACATTGCCTTTGCACTTTCACAAAGAGATTGATCTCTTCCTCTCGGCCGCTCATTTTGTTGTGGAGTTCTCAGACCTTAAGCTCCCTCTTAAATATCTTATAGATTAATTTGGATTGTCAAATGTGAGAAATTGTCAACTAGTTTGAGATTTCACATGTTAAGTTTATTTGGCAATTTTGGCCAATATGCATTTTAAACTTAGAGATCAACTTTACAATGTTAATAAGGCCTAAGAATAGTTGATTTACTATTTTTGACAACTTAGGCATGTTGATTAGGTTGCATTGAAACCTACTCTAATTGGTTGTTAGAGGTTGCATTTAAGCCGTCATTTGAGTCAGTTCCTAAGTAGAGAAACCAGAGGAGAGTGGATCTTGCTCGAAATACTCAAGCTCTTAACTTTTGTGCATGCCACTACACACAAGTTGAATGATAATCTATTTTGAGGGACTAGCAAGGAGGTTTGCAGTTAAGGACTTCAAATTGTTATCAAGCTCAAAGAGTTGCTAGATAATGGCTTTCTGTTGAGGGATGACTCAAGTTCTCGAAGTTGGAGATGGCAAGGGTAGCATGCCCTACAGTGGTAAGGAGAAATTCCAACACAAGATTGTACTTGTGCTGTAGCATGCTTCTTTGATTACAAGACAATAACTACTTGTATGCCAATAAGTATCGATATCTTTTTATGTGAAACCTCCTAAGCAACAATTTTTTCTGTCCACGTGTCTTTTGTGGTGGCCACAAATTTCAAAATCTGCAAACTTGTTAGCCCTGGTATCCAGGTTAAGCTTAAATACTTATCTAGCTGCTGGTTGCCATTCAAATAAGTATATTTTCTAGCCTTGCAAGCTAGTGGGGATGCTTACTTTGAGGTCACGGATGAAGACACTAGTTCTTTGGAGTACGTCAAAGTTGTTCATACAAAGTTGCTGGTTGGAGCTGATGGGATATGGTCAGTTGTACGCAGGATGATAGTTGGAGACTCTCCCAGATATCTTCATCTTGTGGAATGCTTATGTCCCAAATCCAGGTGGCAAGTAAATTGTAGCTTATATTAGTGCCAGGCTAACAGTTACCAATCTAGGCTGACTGGTGGCCTCTAAGGATCTGGGATTCAAACAAAACTGGTACTTCTCAAGCTGCACAATGAATTTATCCTGGAGAAGGATAGCTTGTCATCATGCAAATGAAAAACAAACTGGTATTCCTGGGAGGAAGAACAAGTTGTTACAAAATTGATTTCTATTTATAAAACTTTTATTTTGAATTCAAAGTAAAAAATTCTCCTCAAATGCAACATTTCTAAGTGTTGCCTTTCTGATTTAAGTCAACATGAACAATTTGGACAGAACGTTGGTAAAAATAATCATAGCTCTACAAGAAAGTACCGATACAGAACTGTACAAGTTGGTACCATTAGAGGGATAATGTCCATTTTGTGGACCAAAATGTAATTCTGTGCCAACTTTTCATATATTTTCTCTTGGTAATCAATAAAGCTTCGAATTTGCTTCCATATGTGTGATGATTTTGTGTGGTATGTAAACCTTAACTTCCTCCCTTTGCTACCTACTTGGAAAATCTGACACAGTATCAGAGCATGTCACAATCTTGTGAGCCTGTGTCTATATTCGACCACTTTCTTGATTTCTTGCTTGCTTGGTGATAAAGTCCCTGCATATGCAGGCCAAGTTCTACCAAGTTGTTCTGTCTTATACAAGTGAACTTGTGTGCAAGAATTTGGGTCAAGGTGTAGAAAACCCTTAGTTTAGGAGTGGAGAAATTATTTCACTCAAAATTCACAATTTTTTTCAAGATTTGTGAAGGGAATATCTGAAAAGTTGATTACAGACTGTACTAGACCAATTTTAGCCTATAGTTCCAGATATGAGGCTCCGGGCCGGACGAGGCCTTTTTGCGTCCGCGTCCGACACCTGGACCCGGACGAGTCCGAGCCCTGGACTCAGGGTCGGACGCGTCCAAAAAAAATTTGAAATTTTTTTTCTGGACGCGTCCGTGGCCCAAAATGCGTTCGGGCCCCGAACGCATTTAAAAAAAATTTTAAAAAAAAAGAAGGGCGCGCGAGCAGCAGAACATTCCGTGTAGGAAAGCAACAATCAAGTCACCAATCTAGTTGTCAATCAATCTCCACAGAAAACAAGAGAGAAGAGGCTGGGCGCCCAACTCTGAGAGAGAGAGAGAGAGAGAGAGAGAGAGAGAGAGAGAGAGAGAGAGAGAGAGAGAGAGAGAGAGAGAGAGAGAGAGAGAGAGAGAGAGAGAGAGAGAGAGAGAGAGAGAGAGAGAGAGAGAGAGAGAGAGAGAGAGAGAGAGAAACAGCAACAAGAGCAATGGAGAGCAATGCTTAGCCAAACTGTAAAAATGGAATACACAATGAGCATCTAAGTACTCTACTTGGATGTGACCAAATGCCACCAAAAAACAAAATTAGACCCGTAAGGACCCACGAGTCAGTACATGACCAAAATTGGGTCCAACTGAACATAAGACAAACTTAAGATGGCCTAAATAACTAAATACCCATGGTTTTACAAATTTCGACCTTTTGGGTCAAAGTAACCTATGGATTAACTTCAGCATAGTCATTTATTTCTAACACCCTCCTTAAATGACAATGCAGAAACTGAAATCTTCACTATGTAATAAAACCAACACGTGGTACTAAATGTAAAGCTTTGCATAAAGCTTTAAATCTGACTTTAGGCAATGCCTTAGTGAAGAGGTCCACAATATTATCCTCTATAGAACAATATTCAAGTCAAATGTTGCCATCATGAAGTCTTTCCCGAACAAAGTGATAATGGATCTCGATGTGCTTCGTCCTCGCATGAAAAACAGGATTCCGTGCAACAGCAATAGCACTTTGACTATCACTCAAGATAAGAGTGGCTGAGGGCTCGCCAAACTTCATGTCAACAAGTAGTCTTCTCAGCCATAAACACTCTCTTGTGGCTGAAAATATCGCTCTATACTAGAAGAAGTAGCAACAGTGGGCTGCTTTTTACTTGACCAAGAAATTGCAGAATTTCCATAGAAAAAGCAATGTCCACTTGTAGAGTGTCTAGTGTCTTGATCTCCACCCCAATCCGAGTCACTAAAACCAACCAAACATGCATCATCACAAGCAGGAAAAACCAGTCCATGCTTCTTGTTCCTTGAAGATATTGAAAGATCCTCTTCAATGCTTTCCAATGTGATGTCATCAAGGCATGCATGAATTGACCCATGAGTGAAACACTATAAGAAATGTCCGGTCTAGAATTACATAGGTAAATGAGACAGCCAATAGCTTGACAATATAAAGTAGTGTCAAATGATTCACCATCCCCTTCACTACTTAATTTCAAACCTGTCTCCATAGGTGTAGCAACCAGCTTGCAATCTTCCATCCATCTTGAACCGCTTCCGAATCGTTCTTGAGAGATGAAAATTCCAGCCCCTTCTTGTACAAATTCAAGACCAAGATAAAAGTGCAATAGGCCTAAATATGAGGTTTCAAAAACCATACCAAGATCAAGTATTATGGCATCAATCTGCTGCTCTTTCCGTAATAATAATATCATCAACATAAAGCAAAATAATGATGATATAATCTAAAGTATGCTTGACATAAAGAGTAGGTTCGCTAGGACTATTAGTAAACCCTCGATCACAAAAGTAGGCATGTATCTTTTGATACCACATCCTCGGAGCTTGCTTCAGTCCATAAAGTGCCTTTTTGAGAAGACAAACTTTATTTTCTTGGCCTTCCCAAAAAATCAGCATGTTATTGAAGGTACACTTCCTCATTGAGATCACCATTTAGGAATGTTGCCTTTATGTCAAGTTGCTGCAAACGCCAACCAAAGTGGGCAGCCAAAGAGGTTACTACCCTCACGGTAGTCATCCGAGCAGTAGGAGAAAAAGTCTCCTCATAATCAATCCCCTTTTGCTGAGCATAGTCTTTGCCTTGTACCTTTCAATGGTACCATCTGCCTTATACTTGATTTTGTATACCCATTTAGAACCAATTGTCTTCTTCCCATGAGGAAGATCAACAAGAACCCAAATTTGGTTCTTCATAAGTGAGTCATACTCATCTTGCATCGCATCCTCCCAACATTTTTCTCCCTTGGCCTGCTCATAGAAAACAGGTTCTTCTGCAACATCTCCATGAGATGTAAGAGCAAAATCTAAAAAATCAGCATAGTCCACTGATTTTGTAGAGGCACGTGTCTTTCCATCATAAAATGAACTTACTTTGTTGTCCCGCAAAGTCGACAACAGCCACCGTGGGACTGTTTTGGGCCGTCCAACAGCCATGTCTCTTCTTACAATTTGTTGTCCAAGATCCTCCGACATCGCACTTGGCTGTCCAAGATCTTTCAAAACTTGTCCTTGTTGTCCAACAGTTCCTGCAAGCTGATTTTGAACAACAACGGGCGGTTCTTGATGAATATTAGGCTCTAAACTTGATGAGGTGTTGGGCAGGTCAAAACTGGTTGATTGATGCCCCTTATCTCCAGCAATAGAAGATGGTACCAAATCTGGAAAAACTTCAACATTCACACTATGTGGGTTGTCCCCCTTCAAGATATGAGTTGGGGCCACATCCAATGAATTCTTTTCATCAAAATGCACATCACGACTAACAATAATCTTTTCATCAAAATGCACATCACGACTAATAATAATCTTGTTAGTGCTCAAATTGAACAGCCTATAGATTTTGCTTTCACTACTATAGGCAACAAAAATGCATTTAACTCATTTATCCTCAAGCTTTGTACAAAGTTTATTTGGAACAAAAGCATAAGCCGTACAACCAAAAATGCGAAAGTGAGAGATTGTAGGCTTCTTCTCATACCAAACTTCATAAGGAGTTAATACTTTCAATGCTTTAGTAGGACAACAATTGCTTATGTATGTTGTCGTTATAACCGCTTCAGCCCAAAAGTTGTGAGGTAGCCCCTTTGCTTTGAGCATGCAACGAGCCATCTCCATAAGTGTGTGATTCTTTCGCTCATCAACACCATTTTGTTGAGGCGTATAGAGAGTTGTCATCTGATGTAGAATTCCCTTTTCTCGAAGATATGCACCGAACGTATTCTTAATGTATTCCCCTCCTTGATCGGTGCGTAGGGTCTTCAAAGAATGCCCAAACTGATTTTCCACCATTGCTAGAAAATCTTTGAAACGTTGAAAAACTTCCGATTTAGCCTTCATAGAATAGATCCATGTAAAACGGGAAAAGTCATCAATAAAAGTCACAAAATAGATGCACTTTCCAATGGATTCGGTCCTCATTGGACCACAAACATCACTATGAACCAAATCAAATTTATCAAGAACCCTTATGGTTCCATCAATTGGAAAAGGTTTCCTTTGAAACTTTCCAAGTATGCACCCCTCGCATACATGCCCTTCCGGCTACTCAATAGTAGGAATGTCTTCTACCATATTAAATGTTTTCAGCTTCTTCAAACTTGCAAAGTTAAGATGCTCAAACCTTGTGTGCCACAATTCAGCCAACTCCAATGATTGTGATGTAGAAGCAACAAGACATGTAGAGGGAATTCGTCGCTCATAGGTATCCATAATGATTAAGCCAACATGCATTATTCTCGAAACGATAATCAAGAGTGATCTTTTAGAATCCTTGACAAGACAATTATCTTCTTTGAACTCAACAACTAGTCCTTGCTTCAACATAGTTGAAATCGAAAGAAGATTCTTCTTGATTCCCGAAACATAAAGCACATTCTTAGTGTACTTTTCTTCACCATAGGCAAAATGATGGCTACAATTCCAATTCCATGAATAGAATAAGATGCATTATCCGCACATTGTACCTTACTTCCATTTTGCACTTTCACTAATTTAGTGAATGCTTCTTTGCGAGAAGTCATATGACGAGTAGTACCACTATCAATCACCCATTCAATGGGCTGAAAATCAGCAACTTGCAAAACAGAATTTGAATTCCTCATAGATGTAGTAGTACTAGTAGAAGCAATATTAGACACAAAAGCATAGTCTTGGTTGAAGAGATCACCACTAGCTTCAAGCTCTTGCTCCAAAGTAGCAAGTGAAGCACTAGTATCAATTTCTTTACTCTCCTCTTTCGCAAGCTTCTTCTTACAATCCTTGATAAAGTGCCCATACCTTTTGCAATGATGGCACTTCCCTTTCTTCTTTTGAGTGTTGACATTTTGACCTCCAGTGGGCTTTTGCTCATCCTTGGAAGGGGGATTCCCCTTTCCTTTTGACTTGCCTTTGCCCTTGCCTTTCGTGAAGAAAGATCGATCTTGTTGAGTGTCACCCGCAAAGTTTTGTCTCGTTTGCTCCTCTTGAAGAAGCAGCCCAACAAGTTTATCAAAGGAGAGTTGTTGTCCCCTAAGAGAGATACTCAAAGATGAAACAAATGGAACATAAAATGAAGGTAATGAGTTGAGAGTAATGTTAACAAATTGAGCATCCTCAATTATCTCATCAATATTGAGAAGCTTCTCACGAAGATCCTTGATCTTTGTCAAGTGATTGGTCACTTGATCCCCTTCTTGCATCTTCAACAAAAAAAGCTGATTTCTAAGATACACCACTCTTGCTAGATTTTTGACTCTATACATAGTATAAAGTGTATCCCACGCACTTTTTCCTTCTATCCCACTTCTTTTGTTCTTTCGAAGATGTAGAAGATGATGTTGATGATGATGATCCATGAGGTGTAGGAGGTGCCAAAGACGGAGGCCTTTCCTCATCACCATTAACCAAATCCCACAGCCCTTTCGCTATGAGAAGATTCTTCATCATGTAACTCCACAAGGAGTAGTTTGTGCCATCCAACCGATCTCCACTAAACAAAGAACCGATAGCTTCCGATTCTTTAGCCATTACCTCCAACAAAATTTCAGCTTGTAGTAAATAGGAAAGAGAGCCTTTCCACAACCAAATCTACTCAAAAATTTGCAGCAAACAAAGAGCTGAAAGTAGGAGCACAAGATGTCTTTCAATCTGCAACCAAAGTGCCCAAAAGATAGTAGATAGATGGCTGTCTTTCTGCACAAAAAAAACCCAGCTTCTTGAAAATTAGGTTAGCTTCGATTGAAGCATGTACCGAAACCCAATTAGGAGGCCAAATAGTGTGATCAACACACACTCCAATAGGGCTATTGAAAGTGCCCCACTTCTTGTTGAAAATCTGCAAATTTCCAGCCACAAGTTGACCTAACTCTGAATAGGGTTTGCTGAATCTTGGACGCCCTCCTACACAAATGCAAACCTGAAAACAAAAACAACAAGATAAGGAGACACCACAACAAAAAATCAGTAGCAGATTATTGGGCGCCCTCCTCCAAACAAAACTTGCTGAAATCTGGTTGCATAAAAATCAGATTTGAGATTCTAATTTTTGGGTGCCAAAAATTGCTCCTCCAAGATCTCTGATGGCCGCCCTCCTTCAACCTAAAAAGAGACAAAAAAGCTGATCCAAACTCCACTTGAAAAGATCAGCAAGATGCTGAAATTTCACAACAAAAAGCAGAGAAGCTCCTTTTCTGGTAGGGTGCCAACAAACAAGCTTGCTGCAGATCCGGTAGCTCTGATACCATGTAGGAAAGCAAGAGTCAAGTCACCAAGATCTAGTTATCAATCAATCTCCACAGAAAACAAGAGAGAAGAGGCTGGGCGCCCAACACTGAGAGAGAGAGAGAGAGAGATATATATATATGGCCGCTCGTCCCATTTGGGATGAGGTGGAGTTGATGTCCGACAAAAAGTGGTGTTGCCCTTTTTGTCGAAAGCATTTCACAGGGAACGCTTCTCGGGTTCGAGCACATTTGGGGGGATTGCGAGTCCGACCCATGGGGGTACGCTACGGGATCGACGTTAGTATGGTCATCCCCTCTGCGAAGAGAGCTCGCATTCTCGAGGCATATGCTGAGCCAGGTGCTGAGCTCGGCGAGCCGTCCATAGATGTCACAGACTCTATTTCGACTGGTGCACCCACTGCCACCACCCCTGCCACTGGTACACCCACCGCCACCGCCCCCCCCCCCGCCACCACATCCGCACCTGCCACCGCCTCCACCTTTGCCACAGCCACCCCCACCCCCTCCGCCAGTACTCCTTATGGATCCACAACCTCCACTTCTGCACCTACGCCTGTGGCACCACCTTCAGATCTGCACGGTTCGTCCACATCCTCCGCTTTCGCACCTACACCTATGCCACCATCTCCAGGTCTGCATCGTCCATCCGCATCCTCCCAGCCATCCACATCTCGAGGCACTAGACAGATGTCCATGCCGGGATCTTTCAGAGAGGCACAGAGAGGCCACCAGGACCATAGCACAGATGTCCTAGGAACTGAGCGGCAGTTGGACTCATTGTCCGTCACTTTCGCGATATGTTCACACGATCAGTTCACAGCTTGGAAACACATTGCAATCAATTGAAAACTGCGCAAAACTTTTGTATCAACATTAAGCAGTAAATGACCAAGCAACTAATGAAAGAAAATTGTACCTGGACAACGCGTTGTGGCCCGACCTCCTCTATTGCTACGCGGATGATGCCATAAATGTACTTGGCCAAATGCACTCTCCCTACCTCGGAGGCGTCGATGTTGCAGGAACATGGAACCGTAACAAGTAGAAACAATCACGTTGATGAGTGGACGTCTACGACGATTAGTCCACCCATCAACCATGATGGAACAGCCGTATCTATCCCAAGCCTCCTGCAGTGTGGCTAGTCTCTCTCTGACTGATGCAACCCACTCCTGGAGCAAAGGGTCGCGTAGTGTGTCGGGTGTGGGTGGTGTGTAGCCGGGCTCGCAGACTACAACTTTCGAGATAGCCTCTCGAAAGATGCGGGATGATGCCATGATTTCTTGTAGTAACTGATTTGAATTGCGAATAATTAAAGAATCATCAATGTATAATGCTATTATGACATAGCTTGACCCTTTACGTCTGAGATATACATTGCAGTCTGTAGAGCAAGAAGTAAAATTGTGCTACAACAAGAAGTAATTAATTTTGTCATACCAAGCCTTGGGAGCTTGCTTAAGACCATATAAAGCCTTATGCAATTTACATACCAGATGCTCCTTGCCTTGAAGGAAGTAACCTTTTGGTTGATAGGTGAATATATCTTTTTGTATAAATCCGTGTAGGAATGTCGTCTGGACGTCCATCTGGTGAATGTCCATATCTTCTGCAGCAGCTATAGCCAGTAAGGTACAAATAGACTAATACTTTACCACTGGACTAAAGGTCTTAGTGTAGTCTATCCCAAATACTTGTTGAAAGCCTTTAACCACCAGTCTAGCTTTCCATTTGGATATGGATCCATCTGGCTTAAGCTTCAGCTTAAAGATCCACTTAGAGTCAATTGGTTTTATACCAGTAGGAGGATTGACAAGACTCCAGGTCTTGTTCTTCATTAGAGACTGATACTCAGCATCCATGGCAGCCTTCCAATTGTCTGCATCGGGCATTGACAAAGCTTCTACAATTGTGGCTGGTTCATCGTGACTGATGAACGCCTGAGGGACAAAACGATCAGGTTGTTGTCGTTGTCTTGTAAACCTTCGAATTGCATGTGCTTGAGTGGATGATTCTCCCGTGAAGTGACTGGGATCGTTGCATCTTGTGGTTGAACAATCGTGGGTTTGAGCCCATCAAAGGTAAGTGGAGCTATTGGAACAAACTCCTTTGTCTGAACAGTCGTAGGTCATTGCCTAACAATGGATGGTGGAGCTGCTATGGCATACTCTTGCATCGGCTGCTTCTGCTTGAAATTGTGATACTTGTCTTCAAGAAAGACAATATCACGATTGATTGAGATCTGACCTGAATCAACATCATAGATGTGATATGCTTTAGGCAACGTTGAGTAGCCGATAAAGATATTCTTACAGCTTACTGGGTCCAGTTTCTTCCTCAGATCAGATGGCACTTCTGCATAGCAAAGACATCCAAAAACACGTAGATGTTTCAAGCTTGGTTTGTATCTGTAACAAGCTTCAAACGATGTCTTGGAATCAACTGCTTTAGTGCTGGAGTAGTTTTGCAGATAGCAGGCCGTAGAGATTGCTTCTGCCCAAAATGTTTGAGGTAAATGGACGTTGGCTGTCATGGATCATGCAGCTTCTAACAATGTGTAGTTTTTGCACTTAGCTGCCATTCTGTTGAGGAGTGTAGCTTGTAGTAAACTGATGGTGCACGTCACATGACGCAGATAGTCCTTCATCTCATTTGATAGGTACTCTCCCCCTGAATTAGACCATAGGGCCTTGATTTTTTGACCAGTTTGATTCTCAGCATATTGCTTGAATTCTTTGAAACAATTGATTGCTTCTAACTTGTTCTTAATGAACATTACACTGGTAAAATGGGAGTAGTCATCAATGAATGTAATAAAGTATAGAGCTTTGGTTCTAGGTTGTTTGCCTATTAAGCAACTTTCACAGACAGATTGATTAGCTGTAGTAGCAACATTTATGTTCATGTCCTTGACCATTTTGTTATGATGCATATACAAGATTGAACGCATATTTAGATGTCCTAATCTCTGATGCCATAAATTAACATCTGAACAACTCATAGAAAGTGCAACATCTTGTTGCTACTGCTGCATCTTCTTTCTGGCTTCATTATGCTTGAGGATGCAACAGTCCTTGATATCATGGTTGGTTCTTTTGCAGTACCTACAAAATAACTTGGTCTTGGACGATAATTGGTTGTGCTATTGCTGTTGTGGTTGCGAAGCTGTTGGCTGTTCTGCCTTTGTCTTCTTGTCCTCGATGCCTTTCTTCTTCTTGGACTGCTGCTTGGTTGAGTGGAGTGTCATGGATTTGTTTCAGCAGTACTTGCTCATATGTCTGCGTTTATCGACTAGGTTAAGTGCACCAAATAACCCTACCAACCATGAATACATAGTAGATCCATACAAGATTAAACACGCACATACGAGAATAATCTCACAATGACTCAGTACATAAACATATTCTTATTTGGCAAATTCCTCCAGAATTCACATATGTTACTCTTATATCTCACCGAGAATCTTGTAACTTAGCTACAAAAGAATTCTATTTCTCATGAGTAAAAACATATGGAATATCTCTAAGACTAGGAAATACATTCTCTCTCACAAGTTTTCCAAACCACTTACAACTTTGTATTAAAATTTCGCCCATCAACCCCTCCCTGATTCTAGTACACCAACTAAGATTAGGTTGACTCAAAACAAATATTCCATAATCAAACTTACTTCTATTTCATTAACTGAGATTAGTAACTTATGATCTAACTCAGTACTACTTATAATGGTTTCCAATTTCAATCCCTACATTGCTTAGATGAGAAAGTAAAAGTGTAGCCCTCATCAGTTATCTTAGATATTGATAACAGGTCCTTTGATGACTAAGGAATGTGAAGGACGTTGGGAACACAAATAGAAAGATTGTTGTTGAATGTGATCTTGATTGTCCCTTTGCCTTCAATGTGTATGGTGCTTGAATCTCCGAGGTAGATGAATTGATCTATATTGTAAGCTGCATACTCGGTAAACCATTCCTTGTGAGAGATCATGTGTTGGGTAGCGTCGTTGTCTAGGAACCAACTATCGTGGTCTTCGTTGCCACTGTTGTAAGCCATTAACAGGTGTGTGTCTTGCTCCTTGAATTTTGTCGCATTGGAGGAATCTGGCTACTGCTGTTGTTGTTTCTTTGCCTCGTTGTAGATGCAGATACGACACTCTTTGATGTCGTGATTGGCTCTCTTGCAATATCTGCAGAAAACTTCTTGTGCAATCCACTATTCTCAGCTTGAGTATGAGGCTTCTATTGTTGCTGCTGCACTTGATTCTTGCCTTTGGAATAGTCTTTCTTCGATTTGTCTTTGATGGATAGGTCGTTGGTCTTTCTCCACATTTCTTCTTGAAGAAGACGACCGATCACCTTTTGAAGAGTGAGGCCGAGTTGTGTGGAGATCATCACCACAAAGTGTTTATACGACTTTGGAAGAGAAGAAAGCAAGGTCATAACGACATCATCATCTTGAATAACACATCCTACAACTGATAACTGATCCAATAAAGATTTGAACATATTGATGTGAGAAGTGATGGCAGTAGAATCAGACATGCTAAGAGTAAAGAACTTCTTTGGATGCTCCGTCCATGAGACGAATGATTTGGGCCTCCCAGTTACGCCGTCATTCTGGTTGTAACTGCTATTTTGTTGTGCTTCAATGTAATATAGCAGCAGCACGCCTTCCTATCTGTGTATAATGTAGATGAATGCTTGTTGTAATTTGAATGCACTTCATTGTTGTTTGATAACATTTGTTCACTCACTCTGATTAGAACACGGACGTCTATAACTCCTCAGTTTCTGATCAGACGATGACTATATTTGACGCCTGAGGAACTTGCGCTATCATACTGCTCTTTCAATCTATTTCAGAACTAAACTTTTGATTAAATCCATTTTTAGTAATGCCACACTCAAACCATTTCTAATCTATTCGGTGGACTGTACTCGTTTTATGTCTCTAAGGATAAATTAATTTATAAAATCATGTTGGGCAACAAAACATTTAAGCTGTGATTACACTTAGCATAAACAATCTATCAGACTGTTTTGCATCAAATTCTCTCACTTTGCATTTTACGTGAAGTGGCTTTCTCTCACTTTTCATTTTTGAGAAGTGGTTGGGAACATTCCTCGTTGAAAATGGACGACTGTCGGGATTTTTCTCGCTCTTCGGGATTTTGCAAAAAAGTTGATAGTGCCCTTAAAAAGCCGACGGTGTCCTTAAAAAGCCGACAGTGCCCTTAACAAAACGAAGGTGCCTTTAAAACAGTTTAACTTCTTCAAAATAATTGAAGGGAAGAAGCTGAAGGCAAGTGTCGCATTTTTCGAAAAATTGCGAAAAAGCTGACACTGTCGTAAAATAATTGAACTATTGAACTATGCTGAAGTGTCGCATTTCGAGAAAAGCCGACAATGCGAAAAAACATAGTTCATTTTTGTAGACTGTTGCGACACTTAGTGTACTTTTGCAGACTGTTGTGACACTTAGTGTATTTCTGCAGACTATTGCGACACTTAGTGTATTTCTACAGAGTTGTTCTAAATGCTAATTCGTGGAAGTTCTTGAAGATGGCCAAGTCTTCAATGATCTTCAAATAATTGAACTTAACATCTGAACTCGAAATATGATAGGATTGGTTACCCTTTGCTGGAGATCAGTCGGAAGCTCGTTGTAGACGATTTTCAAATAGTTTGGCTGTCTAAGTTATGATTCCTACAGGTATCTGATGAACAGATGTAGAAAAAAAAAGTTGGTTTCACTTGACCCTAGATCAACGATCAATAAACGTGTAAGAAGAATCTTAAAATAGAAATTAGTCATTCACCAAGGAGACAACTATTGACTTAATTTCCAACAGTTATGTCATATAAATTACTACTTGTGTGAATTGACTTGGAATTTACATAAAGTCTAAGATTAAAGTGTTTCAATTTCTTAAACCTAGAATATCTCTTTGTGCTAAATGGATTTCGATGGAATGGTAGTTTTTGTCACTCGGGTTGAAAATATTTGTCCTGTGTGTAATAGAGTGAATCCTTTAGTGAAATGCACTTATTACTGACTTTTCTTGGATTTGGATATTTTGATATATCATCTTTCCAGTTAACTTTTATTGAAATTGATAATTTATTTAAAAGGAGGGGTGAAGTGATGGGATAAAATTCTATTTGGAAATCTGTGGGTTGCATAGTTTCAGAAGAGAACCAACTATGGTATAGAAATGAGATTTGGTCTAAAAGTAATTTTGGATAGATTCATAGTAAGATACCTAATTGAAACTTTTCGAATAAGAGGAATTCTCTAGGGATTGTGTGGACAATCTGGATCTAGAACAAGTTTGAAATTTGAATAATTATCTATAAGTAGTACAGTAAAAGGTCAAAGGTTACTTATTCTTGAATCATTGGCAATTAATTTGAGTACTTGATTACTCCTGGATGAAGTTAATTGATAAAATGATCAGTGTGATGTGGATTCACCAGAAATTGATGGTTTTGGTTTATATTGCTTGTAAGACGCATGATGAGTGAATCATTTGGGTTCATCAGTTAAAATTATGTGCATTGAATATACAATGTTCTTGGTATAGAGTATTCCTTAGTTAAGGAATAGAATCAGATCATTCAATGATTGTATCCCAGAGAGCTCAATTGGATAGCAAATCATAATAAAGTCGAGAATAATAATTGAATTGATATTCAGCAGGACTTTGGGTATCTACATTTGATTCTAGATTGTAATCTAAAGTTTTTTGTAGTTGAAGCCTGATTGTCATTTTGGTTTGCGTTCACTCTTTAATTACCAGTGGTTTATAGAACTTGAATCTTGCACTTTAGTTAAAGAATTCTGTTTGAAGAATATTCCTAGATCCAGTATTTTCTTAGTGGAAAGATTTTGGAATGATTCTTACTTTCCCTGAGTTATGTTGGACATATACTCCAGTATCTTGTAAATGATTATGGTTTTGGATTCTAGAAAATTATGATTGACGAATCATACGAATCTAAATATTTATGATTGACGGATCATAAATAGATACTTTATTATTGTCAAAGGATCTAAAGGAATGGTGATGATTCTTAAGTGTGATGATTAATTCTTGATCTATTATTTGAGTAAGAATTCAGATCAATGTTTTGAATCTCTCTACTCCAGTATTCTATTTGAGAACCTATGGATCTCACAGACATTCTCACAAGATAAGTATTTTATTTGCGGAGAATTTAATTTATCTAGTGGATGTTATTCTGCTACAGTTTATGGTCTGCAGATGCTTGAGTGCAATTTTTTCTTTTGATTAGATCTCTAGATATCATAGGGGACAGACAAATCTATTAAGATGAATGATTGCTATTTTTTCTTGCATATGATGTCAGAAACATGGCTACCTAACTCATGAGAGTATCTAGCATACTCAATGTTGAGTTTTAATCATTTTATATCTTAGTGATTCTCCTAGAGATTGTAGTTGAATGAATTATCATATCTTAGAATTGGGTTACCAGTTTCTCTCTTTTCCTCTTGCTTCACATGGCATGGCTTGGGGGCTAGATCCAGGTTGACGGTTTGGCTCCATAGTCTCTCCTATTGTGTTCTCCTATCCTCATTTTTGACCATTTTTTATCTTGCTTGATAATATACACATGTTAAAGTAGCGAATCCTAAGCTCACCGAGCCTTCATATGCCTAATTTAGTGCACCAGTGCTCCACTTTTGCTTACTGACTGCTGTAAAATTTGAACTCTCATAAACCCATTCTTTCCGAAGCTCTCTTGAATGGTAGCACTATTCTATGCCCAAATCTCATCAGACTCTGATGCCAAGTTAAAATTCACGTCACACAAGATCACAAAATGACATAGATGGACAACTCAGCAAGCACTCTCCAAGCTCCACATAGCAAGAGTATATCTCAAAAATTTAAAATACAATACTTATGGGACTTCTTGTCGCAATCCATTCATGCATCCCATCAACTGCCTTGTCATACATGTAATCGGTCTTGTCGAAAAGTGGTGTACAGAAGATAGGTCTAGCTCAAAAAGAAAATGAATGAAAATAATTTGTGTGTCTAGAAAGAAAACTTTTCGTGCATGGTGGAATAAACTATCTTTATCTTTCCAATGCATGACTATGCCTATCAATTTCAAACAAGACAATAGTGATAGAAATCACGTTTGAACTTATAGTAACTACCTTTGAAATCGCCAATACTACAGTGATTATGTAGCCAAACAATTAAGCATAAAAAATTATCAAACAAATAATTAGTCGCGAAAAACTTCAAAAACGCATACATTCTGAGACGAAGCTAAACACAATAAAGGATAATAATGATTCAAAACAAAACAGAAGTAAATGAGTACAATAAGTTGCAGATCGAAGCCGCGTACCGTCTATGCTATCTCTGAGCAGCTAAAAATGAACTTCTGAATTAAGCGCAATGCTGATAAGCAGTAGTGCAATAGCAATCTCTAAAACAACTCTAAGAAGTGAGCTAGAATGCTCCAGAGTGTTCAAGCTCGCAGGCTTGAGAGAGAGAGAGAGAGAGAGAGAGAGAGAGAG
The DNA here is from genome assembly GCA_029204225.1 of Diphasiastrum complanatum. Classification (NCBI taxonomy): domain Eukaryota; kingdom Viridiplantae; phylum Streptophyta; class Lycopodiopsida; order Lycopodiales; family Lycopodiaceae; genus Diphasiastrum; species Diphasiastrum complanatum. Next base: position 16,789,672 of record CM055107.1, on the reverse strand, counting down.
AGAGAGAGAGAGAGAGAGAGAGAGAGAGAGAGAGAGAGAGAGAGAGAGAGAGAGAGAGAGAGAGAGAGAGAGAGAGAGAGAGAGAGAGAGAGAGAGAGAGAGAGAGAGAGAGAGAGAGCTAACTATTCAAAAACTTCTTCTGATAACTCTGATGATTAGATGACCAGTTGATAAAACTGTATAAATATGAACAACTATTTATACTAAGAGATTAGGTCGTCAATTGCAATCGTCAGTTGGCATCCATCCGGTCCTTGTCATTGATTGCTGATAAGCGGTGAAATTGGTCGTAAACGTTCTGTTTACATAAATGAACCAAAACTATAGCTCTGTAGAAATGAATTAGAACAGCCACAAGCGACACTGTTGGGTTTTTCGTGAAAAAGGAGAAGGTGCCCTTAAATCTCATTTAGGATTGCCCCACACTTTGCCAGAGTCATTTCCTTAACATTTGAGGCTCTTTGGAAAAAGCAAAAAATGCGACACTGTGATTTTACACGAGATTTCTGTCAGGCAAAAAATGTGAAAAAGGAGAAGCTGCATTTTTCAACGGGATTCCTGACAGGCAAAAAAGGAGACACTGTCGTAAGCTCCATGTAATTATGCAAACTGTGTAAAAACACTTGTAATTTTGCTGACTGTGTAAACACACGAAAAAATCCGTAGAATTGGATAAACAATGGCAAAACTTCTTGTGTACATCCAGGCTTAGTGCCTTATTAAAAATATCAATTCTTTATTCAGTTCTAATTTTAAATTGTCATGGGCACTGCACATAGATATGTGATTTCAAGTTATGTAAAAGTTAGTCACAAAGGCCTATTGGGGATTTGTCCCATGGCACCAATGTGATTCAAAGTTAATTTAGTCCCATGATGCAATAGTGCAAGTTTACATCTTTGCCGAGAACTTTGCTTCTGACATATTGATACTTCATTTCAATGTGCTTACTTCTGAAAGAAAACTTGGGGTTGGCCAATAAAGCAATATCACTTTGATTATGACAAAATAAAATTATCAGAGCATATTGTTTTAGACAAACGTCCAAAAGTAAATTTCTTAACCACATTGCTTCCTTCATAGCTTGAGAAGCTATGATATACTCTGATTCGGTAGATGATAGAGCTATCGAAGTTTGCTTGTGACTATTCCATGAAATGGGACCGTTGTTGAGGAAGAATGTAAATCCAGATGTGGATTAATGAGTGTCTACATCTCCTGCCGAACTTGCATCTAAATAACCATTGAGAATATTGAGTTTGTCGTTGTCGACTGCTCCATAACAAATGCATATTTCCACAATACCTCGAATATATCTCATTACTATGATGAGAGCCTTCCAATGTGTAATGCCAAGATTAGCCATAAACTGACTTAAGGGACTGACAACAAAAGCTATGTCTGGTATGGTATAGATCATTGCACACATAAGAGAACCTACCATCGAATGATAAGGGTACACACGCAGCTTCGACAATTTGAGTCCTGGCTCTATTGATAAGTGAGCTAACTTTCAATTCATTAGATTATATCTTATCAATATATTGTAGATGTATTTCTGCTGAGTAATGTAGATCAACTTCTACTTCTAGCTGCCTCTTTGGATTTGAATACCTAGACAGTATTGAGCTTCACCTAGATCTGTCATGTCAAATTTTAAAGACAACATTCATATCTGAACTTTTCTTCAAGAGAAGTGTGTCGTCCACATAGAATATTAAGTGCTTGGTTCATAGTCGTGATCGATAAAAAACAGTCTTGATCTTCTGGAACCATGCTCTGGCCGATTGCTTCAAGTTGTAAAGTGCTTTATGAAGTTTACATAACCTTTAAGCAGTATCATATAGATATCTTCTTCGATAACTCCATTCAGATAGGTTGTCTGTACAACCATCTAATGTATCTCTAGATTGGTTGTAGCAACATATGCTAGTGAAAGTCTGATTGAAGAATGCTTAGCTACCGGACTGAAAGCAGTATTATAGTCGACATTCTATATCTATAAAAATCCTCTCACGACAAGTCAAGCTTTTCTTTGATCAATGCCTCCATCCGCCTTGTATTTGATTTTGAATATCCATTTGCAATCAACTACATTTATGTTGGCAGATAATTTGACAATAGTCCAAGTGTTCTTGATGAGAGATGAATACTCTCTATTCATGGCTTCCCTCCATAGATCGGAATCAGGCTGACTTAGTGCTTCTTTGACAGTAGTGGGCTCTCAAAGGAGATAAGCAATAGATTCTTCAATATACCTTATAGGTTGTATGCGCGCTCTTGACGATCTTTTGGGAGATAAGCAAGGTTGATCGTTTTGTTGATACTAAGCCGCAAACTTCATGAGGTGTTTTGTCTAAGAGGCCTTTAGTCGAACAGCTATTCTAGATATAAGTTGCAGTGGAAATAGCTTCAACCTAGAAGAATTTTGTAAGTGTGCATGAGCAAGCATACACTTCGCTGCTTCGACTAAGGTTTGATTCTTTCTCTTAGCAAGTCCATTCAACTAAGGTGAATATGAGGTTATAAACTATTGTTCAATGTCGTTATTAAGTCAATACTCCATTAATTTAGTTGAGATGTACTCTTCCCCGTTATCAGACCTCCGTGCTTTGATTTTTTTGCCAGTTTCCATTTTATGCATGCTCCTTGAATTGTCGAAATTGTTTAAAAGCCTCCAACTTTTGCTTAATAAAATAAAACAAATGTTCTTCTCAAATATTCGTCAATGAAGGTAATGAAATACTTTGTGTCAACAAGCAATGATGGAGTTTGCATTGGATCACATATGTCTGAGTGAACAACATCAAGAATGTCTTTTGCTACATGCCTATAACTTGATCTAAATGGAATCCTAGTATGTTTTCAGTTATGACAGATACGGAGGTCAACTTGATTGGTTTGATAGTCAAGGTCAAGTGCTACAGAATGTCTAGACATATTTGACACAAATGTATGATTCAAATGTCCTAATCTATTATGCCAAAGTAATGTCTTATTAACTAAAACAAAGGTATTTAAGGCTTGACTTGTATCAGAATAATAATGAATCAGTCTATATAAGTATCCATGCCTCTTGTCGAGTGCAAGGATCTTACTTGTCCTATCGACAATTCAACATTGATCAGATTCTTTGATAGTATGAGTACTATCATCTCCAAGATGAACAAATTTCTTTGTACTGTAAGGTGTATAGGAGTGAAAAAGCTCATGATGACTGGTCATATGTTGAGTAGCTCCATAATCCAAAAACCAAGAATTATCGTGTAAGGGAAACAAGACAAAAAAATAGAAAACACACTGTGGAGAAACCACCCCCAACTAAGTAGAAGCAACCAATCAATCTCTAGTTAGGAAGCATGAGAGTAGAGAGAGATCCTATCAATGAATGAACCACACAATGGTGGAGTAGGGCGAGTTTGGCCTCCTTATGTAAGCTCTAGAACCCCCTGTGTAGATAGTAATGCAAGGTCCTAACTCCCCTATACATAGATTCCACTATACATAGAGTCTCTATACATGGATTCTCTATACATAGATTGCTATTGATACTTTAGGTTCTTATCCAAATCATTTATAAGTTAATCAATTAAATCTTCCACAGAAAGAGCCGTTAACTCTATAAGTATTTGTTCCAACAATACTTGAACATATGTCTATGTTTACTGACTGGTTTAAGTGCACCAAATAAACCCAGTATCCAGGAATACATAATAGATTCATACAAGATTACCGTGCACATATGTGAATAATCTCACTATGACCCAATACATAAACACATTCTTATTTGGCAAATTCCTCCAAAATCCACATATGTTACTCACATATCTCACTGAGAATCTTGTAACTCAACTACAAGAATTTATATTTTTCATTAGTAGATAACATATCCGAAAAATCTCTAAGATGAATAACATATTCACTCTCACTTGTTTTCCTACCCAGTTTACCTCTAATAACATAATTTCTTCCCTTCAATCAAAACCTTCTTGATCCCAATAATCAAACTAAAATTTGGTTGATCTAATACATACATTCCAGATTCAATATTCCGATCTTACTCACTCCTATTCCAATTAAAATGGCTATCATTGTATTACTTATAGATAATGATTCAAATTCCAAACCAGTTCTAGTTTCAAATTGTCCACACAATCTCTAAAGAATTTCTCTTATTCGAAATCAATTTGTATCTTACTCTGGATTTATTCAAAATTGCTTTTGAAAATCACATTTCTATACCACAACTGGTTCTCTTTTGATAATTACGCAACCAACAGATCTTCAGATAAAATTTAATCCCATCACTTCCCTTCCTTTTAAAGAAACTTCCAATATATATAAAAGTTAACTAGAAAGGTGATAGACACTCGACTTTTTTTTTACGTAATTCAAAAATTTTGACGAAAATACAGTTAGTACAAAAGGCAATCGAAATCGAAAATTTGAAATATTGTTCAATTCCTAATGTCACTAAACGAAAGTCTACTTGACATGCAAAGCATACTGGAGGATACGATAGTAATGAAATCAAAGTGTAACAATGATCTATCGGCCTCTACAGAATAATCCTTCCTCTGATGTATGACTACTTCTATAAAAAACAAACAAAACTATCACGACCATCGTCACGTTCGTTCTTTTAGTAACTAACTTTGAAATCATTAGTACTAAAGTGATTTCGTAGACACACAATTATAGAGTGTGATTGGTAGATATAGAATATTGCAATATCAAATCATTCGACAATCCGGATTAATTAATAAGAGATTTAACATAACTTCAAAGAAGCTTGCATACATTCCGACATAATACTGAACGCAATAAGAAAGTACATTTGATTCAATAAGTAGCATGTACAAATTAGATGACGTGAGTACAAAACAAATGCGGATGAAGTTGTGTACTCTAAACCATCTATGAGTGATTGATAACTCTGTTTGATGCACTTTCGCTGATAAGTAGTAAGCGTTGTTAGCAATATGCAAAATAAAAACTTGTAGTAAAACGATGGGAATGCGGAAGGATTGAGTGATATCGCATTAGTAGAGATATGATAGAAATAGAACTCTGATGTCAAATTCAAAATGTGTGGAATAGCAGCATAAGTTTTAGCAACGGATGGTGCAGATTGGGAGCTCGTCAGTTACCGGCAACAATAATCAAGATGAATGAACAATACTAATGCGCAATAGAACAAAGCAGTAGTGTAGACAAAATTTACACTTTGACTGATTGAAAAATGAGTACAATAGCTTGAAGCAACAGTGCGAGGCTGTGTATCAAAAAATAGATTTAGCTGAATGTCATTGAGCAAAAACTATTTAGCTACAGAGTAATGCCACCTGAATAAAATAACTCTGATCAGGGCGCTAACTCTATTGTAGATTCACATTGATTATTGGATGTCAGTGATTAGTACATTGAAAGCATGACATTAATCTACTTAATTTACTAGATCCGTCCTATAGTAGGTAGTCGTCTTTCTAACTGTAAATGTATATACAAAGTAGGTGTACTATCAACGTTGCAATGTTGACAATATAAAAAATATAATGTATCAAAAATATGCAATGACTCGAGAAATTACAAGATTGACTAAAAAAACTACGACTTGGGTCGAGTCGATCCGGTATCGAGAAATTCTATAAATACGAGTCAATCTAGTATCGAAAAAATATAATTCTGGATTTTGATCTTCTGTTTGAAATTTTGAGTCTCTCCTTTGGTTTTCTAGTATAAGTATATACAACTTCCAAGATGCTCATTACCGAATGGATTTAAGCCTGAGCAGTGAAATTGAACACTCCCCCTTAATGCGGATCCTGAAAAACTTCGATCTTCAAATTTAGCATATTGTTAAATCTGAGATGGTGCTCCTTGGATAGTGCTTTTGTGAAATAATCTGCTGCCATAAAATTTGTCCTACAATAAGCCAATGACACTTCCTTGCTTTGCACTTTTTCTCTAAGGTAGTGATACCTGATTTTGATATGCTTGCCTCGAGAATGAAATCTCGGATTTAGAGATAGAGCGATTGTTCTTTGATTATCACAATAGATAGTCGTTGGATGTGGCTGAGCAAGGTCGATATCTGCAAGTAGATTTTTTTAGCCAAATTGCCTCCTTGATAGCATTTGTGGCAGCTATGTATTTAGATTCTATTGATGATAATGCTACTGAGGTCTGTTTTTTACTGTTCCAAGAGATTGAACAAGAACACAAATTTAGAAGTCGATATCCCCTGCCCAATCTGTATTTGTGTATCCTTCGAGAATATTGGTAGATTGGCTGCCTCCATAATAGATGCTGAGATGTTTTGCGGCTTGGATGTACTTCATGACCTTCATGAGAGCTTTCCAATGCGTAGACCCTGGATTCGATAGGAACTCGCTGAGAGAGCTGATCGAGTAGAGCATTGCATACGTTAGTGAGTCGGTGATGGAGTGAAACATATAATGCTTTATTTCCTCCTTTTTTGTCTCGGTTTGAGGACATTGCTCCTTTGACAGCTTCAGACTAGGGTCGAGTGGGAAGTAGCTCGATTTGCAATTGGTCATTTTATATTTGTCCAACATGTTGGTGAGATATCGTTGTTGACTGATGAAAATCTGTTTGCTGGATCGAACTTGAAAAATCTAAATTCCGAGACCCATATCAGGAGTCATCCTGTATTCCTATGATAGCATGCATTTTGTATCCTTCAATAAATTCAGATTGTTACTAAATGGTAAGTATCATCTATATAAAGAGTGATGATAATGGAGAAATTTGATACAGACTTGAAATAGATATTCGAGTCTGCTGAGTTTGGAATAAAACCATTCTCAATTAGAAATGCATTAATTTTCTGGAACCAGGCTCTTGGTGACTATTTCAAACCATATAGAGCCTTGTGGATTTTTCACACTAGATGCTCCTTACCCTTCAATTCGTATCCCTCTAACTGTGACATATAAATCTCCTCTTTGATAGTCCTGTTGAGAAAAGCGGTATGGACATCCATTTGGTGGACTTTGAGATCTGCTGCAGCTGCATAGGAAAGAAGTAATTGAATTGAAGCATGCTTAACAACAGGACTGAAGGTCTCGGAATAATCTAGATCTTGAATATGGAAGAAGCCTTTGGCGACCAACTTGGCCTTGTATCGATTTAATTTTCCTTCAACATCATACTTCGCTTTGAATATTTATTTTTTGATCTTCTGGGCTAAACTTCGATCCTCTGACGTGATTTGATCCATTGAGGTTCTGACTCATTTTCCTAGCCAATATCAATTTTCTGTTGTTCGATCCTAGAGCTGTTTTCGATACTTGGACCAAAATTTTTTCAAGCTTTTCTTTTGTGGTCAAAAAATTGGTCTTCCACAAAAATGACATCTCTACTGGTGATGCTTTTTAGGTGTCCAGATTGTAGAGCTTGTATGCCTTGTGATCTGGGGAGTAGCCTATGAAAATTGATTTTTTGCTTGTGTCGTTCAGTTTCTTTCTTGGATTAGCAGGGATCTGAGCGTAAGCAATGCATCCAAACACTCGAATATGTTTGAGTGATGTTTCGATCCCATCCATACCTCATAAGGTGTTTTTCCATTCAAGGCTTTTGTAATGGATCGATTATGTAAATAGGCATCAGTCGTGATAGCTTCTGTCCAAAACTTCTTTGGAAGAAAGGCCTGGGCAGCATGCTCTTGGCACTTTCGATCATTGTCTGATTCTTCTGTTCAACTACACCACTGGACTGAGGTGAGTAGATCGTTGTATATTGTTGATGTATTCTGTTTGCCTTGCAGAACTCCTTGAATTCGATGGAGATGAATTCTCCCCCTCGATCAGTGCGTAGAGCTTTGATTTTTCTTTGGGCTTGATTTTCAGCAGATGCCTTGCATTGTTTGAAAAACTTGAATGCCTCAGATTTGTTCTTCAGAAAGTAGGTGACAGTTCTTCGATAAAAATCATCAATGAATATTAGAAAATAAATGGCTCCTCCCGTGGAAGCAGTGTGCATCGGGCCACAAATGTCACTATGCACAAGATCTGGAAAATCTCTAGAAGTATGAACTGAATCGGAAATGAATGGACTTCTAGCATGTTTGCTGATAATACAGCTTTCACAAGGAGAATTCGATTTGCTAATATATGGAAGATCTTGCACTACATTTTGATTTGACATTTGTTGAATACTATTAAAATTTAAATGGCCTAATCTAAAATGCCACAACATATCAGTAGATTCAGAAGTAGAAGTGTGAAGAGCTTGACTATTTCTAGAATAGCAGTGACTAAGCTTGTAAAGATAGCCACATCTTCAACCAAAAGCTAAAACTTTCCTAGATTTGTCAAGAATAGTGCAACCCTCTATATCAAATTCTACCCTACGACCAAAATCAGTGATTCTGCTTATTGAAAGCAGATTTTTGGTCAAGTTTGGAACATGAAGAACATTGGACAACAACTTCACTTCACCTTTCTGAAATTCGATACTAACTGTTCTTTCACCCTTGATGGAATGAGATTAGTTGTCTCCAAGTTGCACAACTCAAGAATGGGTGAATGGCTTGTAACCTTGGAACCAGTCTTGATGGTGAGTCATATGTTGAGTTGCTCCGGAGTCCAGATACCAGGAATCGATATCCTACTATTTTTCAACCTTGGTCATGAAGGCTGCTTCATCTTCCTCTTGTTGCTGAATCGAGTGACTGGTTGATGCAACATTTGCTTGTTGTTGGAACTGCTTTTTCTTTTCATTGTTGTATCTCAAAGTTCTACAGTCCTTGATGAGATGTCCAGTCCTCTTATAGTATTTGCAGAATAGTTTATGCATTGGCTGGAATGATGAAGAATTTGATCATGAGTTCAATCCAGGATTCGATCCAGTCTGCATGTTGCTCTTCCTGTTAGGATAATTTAACTTTGTGGATTTTTTGGATGTAAATCTCTGATTTTTCTTTGAATATAGAGCTTGAAGATCCAATCATGAGTCGGAGGAGGATGTATTTCTTCCGATCTACTCTTGAAAAAGCATCAAAATTACTCTTGATAGAGTGAGATTCTGTTGGGCCAAAATAGCCGTGACCCAAGTTTCTAGGCATTAAGCAAACTCGATAATAGAGTCATCATTGCATCAGAATCTTCAATGATTGAGCCGATGGCAATCATCTACTCCATAAAATTTTTTAAATTGGTGAGATGGCTCGAAACACTATTTGCTTCTTAATATAAAGAACTTCTTCCTCATATGAAGTTTGGAAGTGATATCTTTGATATCATAGAAGGTTGCTATGATGTCCCAAGCATCCTTAGCAGTTTGAGCAGCTCGAATATGACTGATTTGGGAGTCTTTGATATTGAGTGTGATCAAGGTAAATGCCTTGCCATCTCGTTGCCTCCATTTGGTGATGATGGCTGCATCACCCTCAAGTTTGACTTTTGTGCCATCAACAATGTCCCACAACTCTTTGGCAAGTAGAACTACTTTCGTCTTGAGCTTCCAGAGATGGTAGTTCTCTCCATCGAGTTTCGATATCAAAATATTGTTGTCTTTGCTGAAACAATGTCTTGATAGAAACAAGGCTGATAATCCACAATAGAAATACAGATAATTGAACCATCTACTCTAATACAATGTAGTAAAATGATGGAAATGCGAAAGGATTGACGGATACCGGATTAGTAGAGAACTCTGATATCAAGTTCGAAATGTGTAAATAGCAGCGGAAGTTTTAGCAACAGATGGTTGCGGATCGGAAGTGCATTTTTACCGGCAACAATAATCAATATGAATGAACAGTAGCAATGCGCAATAGAACAAAGCAGTAGTGTAGACAAAATTTGCACTCTGATTGATTAAAAAATGAGTTTAATAGCTTGAAACAACAATGCGAGGTTGTGTATCAAAAAATAGCTTCAGCTGAATGTCATTGAGCAAAAACTAATTAGATACAGAGTAATGCCACTTGAATAAAATAAATCTAATCAAGGCGCTGACTCCATTGTAGATTCACATTGATTATTAGATGTCAGTGATCAGTACATTGAAAGCATAACATTTACTAGATCCGTCCTATAGTAGGTAGCCGTCTTTCTAACTGTAAGTGTATGTACAGAGTTGTGGACTGTCAACGTCGTGACGTGGGTCAGATTTTTTGGTTGACAATATAAAATATACAATGCATCAAAAATATACAATGACTCGAGAAATTACAGGATTGACTCAAAAAATTACGACTCGAGTCGAATCGAGTCGATCCGATATCGAGAAATTCTAAAAATACGAGTCGAGTCGAGTCGATCCAGTATCGAGAAATTTTAAAAATACGAGTCGATCCGGTATCGAAAAAATCTGATTCTAAATTTCGATCTTCTGCTTAAAACTTTGTTTTTTGGTTTTTGGTTTTTGGTTTTCTAGTATAAGTATATACAACTTTCAGGATGCTCATTACCAAATGGATTTGGGCCTGAGCATTGAAATCCAACAACTTTGTCATAAAAACTATGTTGTTTTTTTTTTTTTTTTCTATAATGATAAGGTGTTTATTCTAATGAGGAATGTCGCTTAGGCTTATTGAATTCAGGCAACTAATCAGGTCGTAAATCGCAAATGGAGCTTAGCCAGGATGCGTTGTCATCCATCCAGTGAAGACTTCCTGAAAATTCACTTGTTAACAACTTGGGTAAGTCATTATATTCATAACAGATGGAAACAACCTTCGACACCTTCGATAGTTTGTCATTGTCGAAGCCACCTGTTAAGCGATTCCCGTGTATTTCTGCGGGCTGTGTAGAAATGAGAATAAAACTACAAAACTGGATAAATGGATGGATGTAGATTAACTATAGGATTATAGGAGAATAATCCAACATTTACGACCTTTTGATTGTTAATGAAATAATTGTCGATAATATTGTGGTGAGTGATTCCATTTTTCTTTGGAGCTATTTCATGTATTGTTGATTATATTTTGAAGTTGTCATAACCTAATTAAATGGCCCTATTGAATTAGTGGATTCATTTAGTTGAAATGCTTAATCTCTTTTATGGTTCATAGTAGTAAGATTAAGGAGTGTTGGAGTTCATCTCATTCTATTCATTCTATTTAACCCTTAGACATCCTTACTTTGTATATACACGCCTTGATTGAAGTATGCAGACAACCTACAATTTTAGTCGTAAATATTTTACAGGTCTATAAAAATCAACTAGTGTTTATATAGTTTGCAATTTTTACATGGGATTATGCAAAGAGGATTGAAAACAGAATTTGAATTCAAAATTAAGTCAATCCTTGGCTTGGATCGACGGATTAAATTGAATTGCACCTGTTTCGATCCCAAGGGTTGAAATCCAAAATCCGATTGATCATTTCAATCCTTTGTCTATTTTGAACCTGAACTTGAAATGCAATTCTAGTCAACTTTTAGCTTCAAGGTCGAAATACAAAATTGATTTCCAAGGCTGAAATACAAAATTGATTCTGAAAGTGAAGATATAATGTGGTACTCAAAATGACGTCCACTCAACATCAAGTATAGCCCTCGTATCTTGCATTCATGAACTCTTGTAGTTGATCATCATCTCTGTACACTTCACACTACTCAAATATAGATTTGCTTGTACTTTAAATGGTCTTTTGGCCTTCTAATCTTGTTTAGTAACTTAACAAGTTCTTGTAATCATCCAACAATTGTAGTGAGTAGTTTTGGAAGGTCAGCAAGAGTAATGTAGGGTCCTTCAGGAATCAGTAGAATCGTGCATAGCACAACTCATTGTCAGAGCTTCGTAAATTGCCTTAGCGGCCGAGTGCTCACTTTGATCTATTTTGTACACTGTCATTCATTGCAATGCATTTCAGACCTGTCTTATTGTCTCTTCTTGTCTGATACTATCCATGTTAATGTATTGAACGATCTGTATGCTCGAACTTTTCATCTATGCTCTTGCTTTATTTGATTCATGTTTTCATTCGAAGAAGTAATCAGGTCTCTGATAGAATCTAGCCCATCAAATGTGTGTGAAAAACACCCTTAATCAAGGTGATTTGGATCAAGTTAAAAGGAGCATTAATTAGCCAGTGAACCCTAATCTTGTAAAATAAGTGGAGAGTTGGTTAGGAATCCCATTTCCTTTCTTGAGATATATGAGTGCACAAAATGAGGACATCTCATGCCAAGAGATATGAGGACTTTCAAGAGAAAATAAAAGTATGAGCCCTAAGGGAGAAGGACCGACAATAATCAGCCAAAATCTGTAGTTCCTCACAAACATGCAACTAAAAAGAAGATTGGAAAAGAGCGTGCTATCTCTTCTGTCGCCTGCTTCCTGGGAATCGTCGTCGTCTGTCGATCTCGATCTAGGCTTTTTCTTTGCCTTAGATCAATCATGCAGCAAGTACGATTTCAGGCTTTAACATTTTCGTTTATCTGTTTTGCGCTCGTAGCTTATTTTTCTTCCACTTCTGTACCCGTTTCAGTTTTATCTTTGCTTTTTATGATGGATTTTAGCTCATTTTGGTGCTTCATGTCTGCTCTTGCCTCAACTGTTGAAGCAAAAGGGCTAGTGTAGGTAGTATGGGTCGATTTCGTGGATTGCTCTTTACGTAGGAGTCTCATGATGTCGCCGTTGATGTAGCATAAATAACTGTTTTGATACGGTAATAGGGAAATGGTACGGAAACAGAAGTCACATGGGAAGATCAGCAGAATATCAACACTTTCGGGCGTCTCAACTCAAAGTTTCATGAACTTGAAGCCGAAATAAAGGCCAAAAAGGTATTTCTCTTCAGAGAAGCTAAATTGCAAGTTTCTAGATCCTTCTGGGTAAACATTCGATCTTAAAAACTCTTCAAAGACAACCTTTATGCGCAATCTTTTAAGTTTGAGGAACCTAACCTCGTTCTATTAATTGGTTTCCTGTGCTTCAGAAGCTAACTATCCACCTTGAACACAATTTTCAAGCACGTAAATTCTGTGCCTCTTGTGTGATCTTGATTGCTATATAGAAACAACTGCATTTCAACTCAGTTGGAACATATTATGCCATGGCTATTTCCAGCTTTTATTATACTGGAATGGTTTTCTAATAGTCGTGTCTTACTTTTTTGAATATGCTGGTAAATTGTCGACCAAGTTCTAAAAGTAAGTTGGGGATCAAATATGTCGTACGTTTAATGTCTTTCAGATAATATATATTATTCCATTTTTCTGCAGTCAATTTGACAACAGGTTCATGGATCTCTCACTTTGACGGTGAACTTTGTTCTATTAGAATCTTTGCACATGTCTATCCCCTTTAGTAAGTAGTCTAAATTCTGAAGCCAAATGCAGTTAAAGTGATATTGTCTTGAGGAGTGCAGAACCTTTCTATTTCAGGATCAAACAGAAAATTTAGAGGATGCCAGCAATGAGCTTATTTTAGCAGATGAGGAGGAAGTACGATATCAGCTTGGTGAAGTATTTTGTCACATGCCCAAAGATGACGTTGAAAATCGTCTTGAAGTTTTGAAAGAAGAGACACAAAAAGAACTTGAACAGTTGGAGGAGGAGAAGGACAACGTAGTTGCAAAAATGACAGAGCTCAAACGGATTTTGTATGGGAAATTTAAGGATTCAATAAATTTGGAAGAAGATTAATCTACAATCACACCATCCAGCCATCACTTACGTCTCATACAGCTCCCAGGTACTACGAATGATTGGCACCGCATTATGATGACATACAATCAACCTCACGACAACCTTCATCAGTTGATATGCACATTGATGAGATTGAAGCAACAGGAAAACTGTGGTTATCTTACCTAGATAATATTAAGATGTTTGTCATCCAAGGTTGCATACATGCATTTAATTGAGCATTTGGTATGGGAATTGTGGTTGGCAAAGGAAAGGTCCAAATTTCATTACCTCAGAGTGACGTGATATAACACTGTGATTAGTAACGTTTCAACGAAAAGAGAATATGTTAATTGCTTTCTACGAGAATGATGTCTTATGTTAGTTTGGTTTGACATTAAAATATGTTGTGATGCAAAAGTTCTCGAACTGACATGCCTTTGACAACTATGTGAAAAGAAGTTGAAAAGAATAGTATGATCCATCATTGTAAAGAAACCTAGATAACCAGCCAACATGCTGGTGTGATACTCTTTTAACTCTAGAATTTTTTTGACACTGAACTGTAGGAAATTTGACTTGTGGAAGAGTGATTCCCACTTTTCTTCTGTCAAAATATGCTCTTTTACCAATTTACGATCAAAACCAGCACCGTAGATGGAGAGATGATAGAGACAAGGGAAGCAACTTCACTGGTTAAACGAGCATCCAAATGACGATAGAATGATCATATGAATGGTCTTTTGAAGGCAAAATGTTAACCTAAAGAAGCTTAGTTCTAGTCTATGCTAGAATGTGCTTTTGGGCTTTTAATTAGATGGAGTGGAGGTTCGATGCCCTTTTATATCTTATGAAATTGTAAAACCACCTACAGAAATAACAAATATGAGTCATGACAATGTAAAATGCTTGTCCAACTAAATTCAACGACCTTTGTTGCAAGGTCCCAAGTTGGTGTCCATTATTATGGTATTCAACAATGGGTTTATAGTATAGCGCCCTTGCCCAAAACATCTATTACGAGCATCATAGAAGATCTTTTCAATATTATTCGTTTTGGTACTAGTTAAATTCATCCCTTGATATTTGAAAAGATTTGCATTTCTACTTCACAAGGTTTGATTTTTGTTTTTCATTTTATTAGTTATTAGTGACAATGTGCTTAAGGCTTGCATCAAGGAAACAATAGCTTTCAAGTATTGATGAGACATCAGTAATGTTGGTTGGCTAAGAATTTGTTTTTTTTTTTCAATTCTTTACATTTGTTTTGTGGGTTTTCTTGAATTTTTTGATGCATGTATGTTTTTTTAGAAGCTTTACCTAATGACATCACCAACTTTTCAAATAAGATTTGTGAACTTGGATAAATTCCAACCTCAGGAGTAGGTATATAGTATATTGGGTTGTTTAGAAGTGGAGGAGACTAATTAGCACATTGGAACTAGAATAGAATACAAAAAGATGGACGTATTTTGAGGGATCCACAATAATACTTCCTCTTGTATCCTCCACCATACCATCCATCAACTCGTATATGAATCCCATGGTGGCTAACTTCAAAACAAGTATCAAGCATGCAACTACCTTCTTTGTAGATTTTTAGATGATGGATCAAGCAATATGCTGGCAATTTGTTTCCTAGCTTAGACCCATGCCACTCCTCACTAACCACCAAACGACCAAGGGGCACCATCACATCCAACAATTTTGCCACCAAGGGAGAATGGATGCTAATTAACAAAGGATCAACAAAGTTGCTTGGGGCAAAGATAACCAGACATTTATAAAAACCTTTTTTCATTTGGTTTCAGGAGCTCATGGGTTGTCAACTTATGAGAAGGTTGAAGTACTCTTGAACAAACAATGACAAAAGAACAATCTTTTGTGTTGTTTATAAAGCTTGATCTATCCATTCCAAGCTTGTCTCCAAAGAATAAGTTTAAACAATGATATGTGTAGTGCGTGAATAAAATCATAGGATACTTGTCCTCTATGTTGTGGCCAACACAAAGACAAATAGCACAACATTGGAAAATATTGCAGTAGCTTCTCCACACATGCCTAATGCTGGCCGTGAAGTGTTGTTGGTTATATTGATTTAGAGGTCCCTCCCTCCTTGTCTCATTTCAATTTGATTTCTCTCTATTATCTATGGTTTTTTTTTTGAATTGTGTGAATGCTAGTGGTATATCTAAGACAAGTGAGCACACTATAGTGCACCCGTTCTTGACCCTCTTATCTCTTACTACTTGCAGCTTCTTTTTAGTGCCAATCTATAACTGAGAAATCAGAGGGCTTGTATAAAGTCTTGTGTGTGTGTGTGTGTGTGTGTGAGAGAGAGAGAGAGAGAGAGAGAGAGAGAGAGAGAGAGAGAGAGAGCACTTTGTCAATGTTTGTGAGGTACCAAAGGTACATAATACTGAAAAGTACATATGAAGTTCGTGTCGAGCTTAGGGAGCATAAAAACATCTTTGAGTGAAACCTGTATTGTAACATAAGATAAGGTACATAGCTAGCCTTAAAGCTACAATAGAGTTCAAATGTAGAGCTCTATGAAACAAAGATCTAAGGTAAATATCTACATGTATAACTAATAACAATCATCATTTCATTTCCTAAGATGTTCGAAGAAGTCTGAAATGGTAATTGATGGAGGTGCCATATATCGTGCTAGGCATGTATGTAGCCATGAGGTATGTTGCCTCACTCTCAATGATGTAAATCTTGTTGATTGACCCCATTGTCTTTGATGTTTGTGTCGTAAGAAATCAGTACATCCTTTGACTTGACTCAATGCCTACCCGTTCTGCCTCTGGAGAAAATAGGAAATAGTGCAGGGCTTTGTAGCAGTAGTAGTACTACCAGGAGACTTGGCATCGCGGGCAAACATCACTCCTTAGATGGACCATCTCATTTAACATCAATGCAACACAACTTTGATCATAGTAGGAAATTAGGGAGCGAAGCGTAATTGATTGGTCGCAAAATAGACAATAGTATCTCCTTTTCATCTCACAATATCAGTTATGAATTGAATCACAAATTTTAGTATCAATGTAGCAAATAGCAACACATATACCTATATTGAAAAACCTTGCCCCCAACGTGGACATGAGAAAACAACGTTGAGGAGGAACAACAACAACAAATATAGCATCAACATCAATCATGAGCTTGATTCCTTTATGTCGCTTAGTGCATATGTGTGACCTCCATGAGTGCAACATATCCCTGATTCCTTGACTTCCTTAGAATCAAACAACTTGACTCACCTTGAATCAAATAATATAGCCATGATGACCTTTGCCATATCTTTGAGAACTGTGGTGCTTGAAGATTGACTCCTTTGGTCTCTTTGAAGATCTTCCAAGCTACCATAAACATGTAAGGATCTCACGAACGCCTGTGACCTGTGTTGAATCCTTGAATTGTATCCCATTCAATTCTACTAGTACTCTCGTAGGTTACCACTTGTGATGGCTTAGCTGAACTACTCCTCTGGATGTTCATCTTGAAAACCAATAACACTTCATGTTTGCATTCCTATTAGGACCAATATAACAACCACTCTCCAACAATGAAACAAGTATAATGTCATCCATGAACCAAACAAAACTTGCAAGTCATAGATTGTCCTCATTAGAAAGATGTAAAGTATGCACTTTATCACACAAAGTATCTTCTACTCCTCCTCAAATACCTTCTCACACAAAGTGCTTGATACTATCTTCTCCATGGAATCTCTTGCCTCTATCTCACACATAGAATCACTTGCCTCAATACAACTTTCCAGCGTAGAAAGCACCCTCAACATGACATCTAGTTTATCATTGCTTATGTCAAATTCATCAAGAATGTACCTGACACTATGTCAAAAACATATGCAAACTTCCCTACTGGTGTTTTTCCATCTTCATGCTGATGAAGAGATCCAAATTGTGTACTTTTCACATGTGTGGGGACAGCCCAAACAATGTGAATGATCTCCTAAAGTGTGTGTGATTGCACATAGATCTAGCACCAACTAGATTGAATCAATGTAGCTTGACAATTCTAAGGCAAGAGCACGCTAAACATGCATCATGCATTCACCATTCAACATACACATTCAAAGGCAACTTGTGATGAAAAAAGCTAAGTATGGAGCTTGCTCTCGGGTAGAGAGAGAAAAAGTACATGAACTCTCGGGTAGAGAGAATGTGCAAAACCCTCTAAGTGTAGAATCTCAAGATCTCTCCAAAAAACTCAATGTAGAATCACTCTCTAATAGCGACTTGAGCTCCAAGAGGTGTAGTCAACAAGGAATATGATGGACCTCTTACATATCACCTTTAAATTTGATTGGTCTAGTGACTTGGCATCTCTTGCATATGATTGGACCAATTATATGGATCTCTCTCTTTTGATTGGTCACATGACAATATGACAACACAAAATTAGATGTCGCTAGCCCTCTACCATCAAGCCAAGTGTCAAAACCTCGAGCTACATCATGGACTAATTTTGGCCTAATCACCTACCAACATGTGTACAAGGGGTGGAAAAGTCAAAGGCCCAAAACTTAAGATTAAGGCCTATTGACTATTTAAACTCATCATAAATGAACTAAAGTGATTATTCCTACCTTCCACATGTGGGAACATGCTCCAAACATGTGAGATTTCACTATGTACATAAAATTGCAAAATGATCAAGCTAGATTTTGCCTATTCTTCACACAAACACCTCCATCATAAAACAATTATCTTGAAACTTTTTCCAGCACAACCCTACCAAAATCATCCACGATGATAAACAAAAGTTGAGATCAAAGATTCCTGATACTTTCTAACCTTGAAGATGTTGATGCCAAACCTCAACTTGCAACTCCATGAACAATACTTGGTGCCATCCAACATATCTTCGTCCGAACATGTATGAATTGCTCCCAAATCTCTTGCCATAAGAACCAGCCAAGAAGATAAAACTTTTTCAAACGGTAAACCCTAAATGTGCCCTAAAAGACACAAAAACCAGCAAGTATCAAATCTAAAAAATCAGCACCGGAATGTGTCGAAACCACACATTAGATGGATGTAGGAACTCGCCCTCCTACAAGCCTTGTGTGCTGAAAATTTCAGCCTGAAATTGCATTACAAACTCAAAAAACCAGCAAGCAAAGAATTAGGTTAGCCTCCAACAGCTTTTTCCGGAACCCTTCTTTCTTGCCAAAAAGTGTGAACAATACACACACAACAAGCGAGTTGTCATATTACTTTGTATCGGTTTGCGAAGACAAAGCTACCAGGAAGCAATCTAAAACTTTGTATTGATACAAGTACAGAGATCTTGTTGTATTTGTTTTTTAATGGTTTCTATCCAAGTCATAGTAGCCAATTTATGTGGTAGAGACTGTTAGAAATAATAAATGATAATGTTAGTTTCCCATAGGTTACTTTGACCCAAAAGGTCGAGACTTGTGTAACCATGGGTTAGGTTTATTATTTAGACCATGTTAAGTTAGTTTTAGTTAAGTTGGACCCAATTTTGGTCTAGTAATAACTCGCGGGTCCAAGTAAAGTCTAATTATGTTAAGGGGCCCTATCTTGACTTTTGGGGGTGCCCTATAATTAGTAGTGGATGAACTTAGGGTTTGGAAGAGTCTAGGCCCTTGGAAGTGTTAGAATTAATGGTTAATTGTAGAGGCCAGTCTGCGTGCTAGAAGGCCTATTTTTATTTTTAGTATAGGTACTATCTATTTTTAGAATAGGTACCTAAGTTAGTACCAATTTTGCTAGAATAGTATAGAAATCTATTTTAACCAAGTTAGCATAGATTTCTATTGTTAAGACTTCATAATTAGCATTTCAATGTAGTAGAATAGCTTTTGCTTTTCATTGTGGATAACCTCTATAAGAGTAGATGGGCGCCCACCTCCATTGTTATCTCAGTTTCCAGCTTATGAAGCATAGCTTCTTGTAGTCTCTCTTCTTCTTCAGCTTGTGGTTGATGTTTTGTGTGAGTACTAATAAGATTAGTCTACTCCGATTAGAGAATCTTTTCGATTCTAACATGGTATCAGAGCCATCTCGTTAAGATCGGAATCTACGGAAGGAGAAGATCAGCGCTGCAGGTTTTACTGGTGGAGGTCGCATCTAGTGGAGGTGCTATTTGGTGAAGGTTGTATCTGGTGGAGGTCACATCTGGCGCAGATAGCTTCTGGACAGGCAGATCTGAGGGAGACAACATCCATAGCAGAGGTTTCAGACAAGTCACATCTGGTGAAGGTCATAGCTGGTGCAAGTTTATCTGAAGGCAGTAGTAACTGAGGGCGGTAGAACCTGAGCAGGCTTTTCCTGAGGGCGGTAGAACCTGAGCAGGTTTTTTCTGAGGTGGTAGAACCTGAGCAGACTTTTCTTGAGGGCAGCAGTACCTGGGCAGGTTCTCCTGAGGGAGGCAGATTTGTTGCAGGTCATATATTTGCAGGATACAGCTGGTGCAGGCAGCTTATGAGGGCGGCAGCAACTGGTGAAGGCAACATCTGAGTAGAAGAGATCAGACAGGTCTGATCTGAGGCAGCAGCAAACAAGACAGGTCTGATCCAGTGCAACCCGTCAAAATTTATTGCATTCTTAGTGGAAAGCTCGTCATTTTTGAACGACAAAATTGGGGAGTCTGAATGAATCTGTTCTTTCGGAGTCAAGCAAGTTAGATGGATCTAACTACAACTTGTGGAAGTTCAAACTTCAGAATATCCTTCAGGACAAAGATTATTGGGAAATTGTCATGGGACAAGAGGTGATGGCTCACGGTCTCAATGATCAAGATAGAAGGGCATTTGAGAAACGGGTGCAACGTGCACATCATATCATCAACTTATCTATGAAGGATAAGGTGATTCCGCTGATCAAGAATGCAATTGGGCCTAAGGATGCATGGGATATCCTTAAGAACACATATGAAACGGTAAGTAAGTCTCGAGCGTTGTTCTTGAACAATAAGCTTCATACCTTGAAAATGGAATCAGAAGAATCCATTACGGATTTTATTACCAGGGTGAAGGATCTAAGAGATCAGTTGACTTCTATAGGGGAAATTATACTTGATAATACTCTAGTACAAATTGTTTTGAATAGCTTACCATTACAATATCAGAACTTTGTTATGACACTAAGTTTGAGGGAGAGATCGCCGACATTTGATGAGCTCAATGGTTTGCTACTTCAAGAGGAATTACAAAGACAAAACCTGATATCTAGAGAAGATTTCAAGGAACTAGGATTCTTTTCCAAGAATCAAGGTAAGAAGGGCAAGAAGAAAGGAGGCAAGAAGGATTAGAAGCAGGAAGGGAAGGACAATACGGAAAAAGGAGACAGTTCCAAATCTAATCCAAAGAGAAATGGCAATTGTAATTTTTGTGGCAAGTATGGTCATTTTGCGTTTGAGTGCAGGAATAAGAAGGCTATCCAGGACAAGAAGCAGTCAGGCAACTTCATTGAAGACAAAGACAAAAGTGAAGCGGTGGGATGCTATGAGTTATTCTCAGCTTCAACATCAGAGATCTCTGAAGATTGTTGGTATATTGATTCTGGAGCAATGAACATATGACACCACATCGTGAGTGGTTCACACAGTTTGATGACACTGGTGTAAATTCACATGTCAAACTTGGAGACAATTCTTCTTACGATATCAAAGGTAGAGGTACAGTGAGAGTACATTTACCTTCAGGGAATATAGGAGAAATTAAGAATGTTCTCTATGTTCCAGGCTTAAAAAAGAATTTACTTTCAGTTTCTGCCATAGCTAAACAGAATATGAAAGTTGAGTTTGACGATCAGAAGTGTCTCATCAAAGACAAAAACAAAGGTTACAAAGTTGTGGTCAAAGGATTGTTGGAAGGTCGACTTTACAAACTTGATGCAACTACATTGGATCATCAGGTTTGTGCAGCTTCTAATAGTATGGAGAGCAGGATATGGCATGAAAGGTTTGGACATCTGAACTATAAAAGCTTACAGGTTCTAAAAGACAATAATATGGTAATAGGATTACCTAATATTGTATCTTCAGGAAAAATTTGTGAAGGATGTGTTATGGGCAAGCATCATCGTATGCAGTTTCTCAAGGATGGAGCATATAGAGCCAAGGAAATCTTGGAGCTTGTTCATACAGACTTATGCGGTCCCATGCAGACTGAGTCTATAGGGGGAGCATCCTACTTCATGATATTTGTGGATGATTTTTCCAGGAAGGTATGGATATACTTGCTTAAGTATAAGAGTCAAGCTTTTAAGTTGTTTACTCAGTTCAAATCACTTGTTAGAAGCAGACAGGAAATCAAATCAAGATTCTACGTTCAGATAAGGGAGGTGAATTCATATCTATAGAGTTCCAGGAATTCTGCAAAGAACATGGAATCAAGAGACAATTTGCTTCAATTGATACACCACAGCATAATGGAGTAGCCGAGAGAAAGAACAGGTCTATTGTGGAGAGTGCTCGAAGCATGCTACGAGGTAAGAACCTCAAGAATCATTTGTGGGGCGAAGCAGTTAGTACAGCAGTTTACTTGCTTAACAGAAGTCCTACAAAAGCTGTTCTAAATCGAATTCCAGAAGAAGCTTTCACAGGTATAAAACTTAAAGTGGATCATCTACGAGTTTTGGTTGTATAGCACATGCTCATATTCCTAAAGATAATCGTAAAAAACTTGATTCAAAGGCAATCAAGTGTTTATTCCTTGGTTATGATGAGGAAGAGAAGGCATATCGCCTTTATAATCTTACCAGTAAGAAGGTGATTCTTAGCAGGGATGTTGTGTTTGAAGAAAGTGAGTCTTCTACCCTAGAAGATCATGAGGAGGATGTATTTTCTCCTTCATCAAAAACTCCTATTATAGATGATGTTCAGGAAGATATAGGTCCATGTGATACAACTTCTACACAAGTTATACCAAGGGTGTGTACACAGGTGGATCTTGGTAAACGGAAGGAAAGGTCAAGGGTGTTTGATACATATTCTCCTTCTACGTCACCTACAAAGAAGTTGCCAAGATGGTATTTTGAGACTATAAAAGATAGTCAAATGTTGGATGAGGGAGAATCGAGTCAACAAGGAGCTAAGAGATTGACACGGTCAAGTGGACACTATCATGAAGATGGTGAAGAAACGCATTATGCATTTATGGCTTCAGTGTTGGATTCTGAGTATCCTTTATTTCATGAAGATGCTGCAAAAGAACAAGTTTGGAAAACTGCTATGGATGAGGAGTTCAGTTCTATCATGAAAAACGAGACATGGGATCTTGTTGAACTTCCAACAAGAAAGAAACCAATTGGTTGCAAGTGGATTTATAGAACCAAGTTTAAGTCTGATGGTTCTATAGATAAGTATAAGGCCAGATTAGTAGCCAAAGGATATGCTCACAGGGAAGGGATTGACTATGAAGATACTTTCGCACCGGTTGCTAAAATGAATACTTTGAGGAGTGTTTTGGCAATTGCATCTCATTTTGGATGGGATATTCAGCAAATGAATGTCAAGAGTGCTTTCTTGAACGGTTACCTTGAAGAAGAGGTTTATCTGGAGCAACCTCAGGGTTATGAGGTTGAAGGCAAAGAGCACGTGGTCTGCAAGTTAAAGAAAGCATTATATGGGTTGAAACAAGCACCTAGAGCATGGTATACGCGTATCAACAATTATTTTTTGAAGCAGAGTTTTCATAGAAGCATGTCAGAGTCAACGCTTTATATTATGAAAGATTTGGATGACATAGTCATTATTGTTCTTTATGTAGATGATCTTATTATCACAGGGTCAAATAAGTCACTAATAGAGAAGATAAAGAACAATCTTTCACAGGAGTTTGATATGAAAGATTTAGAGAGACTTCAACATTGTTTGGGTATTGAAGTTTGGAGATCAAAGGAAAGTCTTTTCATATCACAAGCAAAGTATGCAAGAGAGTTACTCAAGAAGTTTAACATGCTTGATTGTAAGTCCATTTCTACACCATATGATCCAAGTGTAAAGCTTACAAAAGAGGAAAATTCTAAAAGTGTGAATGAAACACTTTATAGGCAGCTTGTAGGTAGTCTTATCTATCTAACGACTACTCGACCAGACATTTCATATGCAGTGAGCATGGTGAGTCAGTTCATGTCTTTACCAAAAGTTTGTCATTGGAAAGCGGCAAAAAGGATTTTGCGTTATGTCAAAGGGACACTCAGGTATGGCATTTATTATGGTAAAGGAACAAAAATAAAACTTGAGGGTTTTGTTGATGCTGACTGGGCAAGAAATGCAGAAGATAGAAGATCGACTACAGGATATGCATTTAATCTTGGAACAGGAACTATATCTTGGAGTAGTAAAAAGCAACCAACAATTGCTTTATCTTCTACAGAGGCAGAGTAGAGGGCTACTACATCAGCAACTTGTGAAGCAATTTGGTTACGAAGGATTCTAAAAGATCTTCATATAGAACAAGTTGAACCTACAATTCTATGGTGTGACAATCAGAGTTGTATACAGCTTGCAAAGAATCCAGTATTTCATAGCAGGTCAAAGCATTTTGAAGTTCAGCAGCATTTTATACGAGAAAAGTTACAAAGTGGTGAAGTAGAGTTGATCTACTGTGACACCAATGATCAAGTTGCAGATATCTTCACAAAAGGACTTGGTCGTGAAAAATTTGAGAAGTTCAGGACTCTCCTAGGTGTTATTGATAATCAATTATCCATTAAGGGGGAGTGTTAGAATTATGGTTAATTGTAGAGGCCAGTCTGCGTGCTAGAAGGCCTATTTCTATTTTTAGTATAGGTACTATCTATTTTTAGTATGGGTACTTAAGTTAGTACCAATTTTGCTAGAATAGTATAGAAATCTATTTTAACCAAGTTAGCATAGATTTCTATTGTTAAGACTTCATAATTAGCATTTCAATTGCTATTGTAGTAGAATAGCTTTTGCTTTTCATTGTGGACAGCCTCTATAAGAGTAGATGGGCGCCCACCTCCATTGTTATCTCAGTTTCCAGCTTATGAAGCATAGCTTCTTGCAGTCTCTCTTCTTCTTCAGCTTGTGGTTGATGTTTTGTGTGAGTACTAATAAGATTAGTCTACTCCGATTAGAGAATCTCATTCGATTCTAACAAGAAGGCCTATTTATATGTGCTCATTATTCATTTGTAATTCATTCCCTTTCTAGCATTGCTACTACTTTCTCTCTCCTTGAGGGCACCTAACCCTCTCCCTCTTCTTCTTGTATATGGAGATTGAATGTTAGAAGGATCTTGACACTTTGATTTCCTACATGGTATCAGAGCCATGGATCTTCTATGCTTGATTTAGGGCGCCCTACCAAAAGAGATCGTCTTCACTTTGTCGATTTTTCAGGTTGCAGGAAGGCGCCATTAATTATCTTCTTCGGGGCCGCTTTTAGGTCGCCCACATATGTGTAGGTTTATCCTACTTCCGTTGTTCTGCTGCTGCCCTATTTTTCAGATTTGCTCCTTTGCAGGAGGGTGCCCATCTACAAGCAATTTTTATCTTCTAATTTGGCAATATAATAGACACCCTCTTGAAAGTTTTGTAAATTTTACCTTTTGAAGTAGCTTGATATGAGATATGGTCAACCCTAGTAGTACTTGTACCATTCATTGAGTATTCTTCAAAATTCTCATGGAAATTTCCAACCAACTGCAATTAATAACATGCATTCCTGCATGCAACCCTAACTAGGTTTACCTTTGGCATTAGGTCTTCTTAGAAATATCCATCAATAACGTTAGTCAACAAGATGCACATCTGCATGCACCGCAAACTAGGTTCACTTGACATTTTGGTTTGTCTCCACACCTTTGACGGAAAATTAACTCAATATGCATATCTGATCTTTGACTTTGCTCAACCCTAAGTTTTAGCAAATTCACTACTCCATGCTGGTGGCCTGACTTGTACATCTATAGTTGACCTAATTGTTAGAAAACTGACCTGCTCTAACCAAGGCAAGATTCCTATTGTTGTTAGACAAATAGTCATACACATGAGAGAGAACACAAACAACAATGATAAAGCTTCATGATACGATGTACTCCAACTATGTCCCATTGCAAATGAGCTAGGGCGCACTACACAATTATAGACTTTGGTCTATGCCAAAAGCAAAAGCAATCTAAAAGCAATTGCCTGATTAATGTCTCTATATATGGTAAAAGCATCAACATCTATCTATAGCAAAAGTTGTGCTCCAAATCAAGCACTAGAATCTTTTGTCTTCATCTCCCTTCAGTGCATATGTGTGACGACCATGAGTGCAACATACCACCCGATTCCTTGACTTCCTTTGAATCAAAGAACTTTGACTCCCCTTGACTCAAATTATGTGAACATGATTAACCTTTGCCATAACCCTGAGAACTTTGCTTGAAGATTGACTCCCTTGGTCTTTTTGAACATCTTCCAAGCTACCACAAATATTTAAGGATCTCACCAACATCCATAAAAGAAAGCTAATCCTCCTTGATTACCATAGCACCACCATGACAATCATAAGTAGGAATTAGATCTACAAATATCAACATCAAATTTCATAAGTAACTGTTACTCCCCCTCAAATATTTTCTCACACAAAGTACTTGACATTATCTTCTTCACGAAATCTCCTACCTCGATCTCACACATAGAGTCACTTGCTCCAACAAGTTTCCAATTTAGAAAGCATCTCATCATGATCTATTTACATCCATCTTCTTGGAACTGCTTTACTTAAGAAGACATATCGATTTTCTAAGGCGGATCAATAACTCGTCAATTCATAGAAATGAACCCTGTTGTTTTTCTTGAGGCTAAACAACAACCTGTACTATTGATTTTCAACGGCTAATCAACAACCTTAGATTCCAAATCTTATTGGAAACAACATAATCTACCACATAACATAACATAAACTTGGATAGATTCAAGAACTTGAAGAAACAACTTTTCTCCAACTCAAAATAGATCTTCCTAGAAGAATTGATCTCACTTGGTACCACCAGATGAACAATCAACTATGACTTGGACGGTATCCAGGAATCACTTGACAACCATAGCAAACAATCACTTCAATTAATCATAAATCTCAAGTGATATTAGTTCAGATAGACGAGAAAGTTTCTACCACATAATCAAGCTACTATGACATGGATAGAAACCAGACCGATACAACATAGAATGAAAGCCACACAGCTTGTCACACGTGTCACTTGTAACAGTAAACTTATCATTCGCCACCATGATAAGAAACTGTAAAACAATGAAGCATATAGACCCGTAGTCTGTACTTCTCATGCAACTCCATCTTAGAGCTCGCACCTTTGTCGATTCCAACCTTGACAAAACCTTATCGAATCTTAAACTTTTGGAGTTGATCTTCCTTCAGTATGTGGTTGGTAGCTGCTTCTGCAGAGTCAACGACACCATGATCACTGATTGTCCTCCCCCGCCATCTCCCTCGCCGTCTCTTGTTTCACATAGTTTTCCTTTTCCTATGAGTTGACCCTCCCACTTTGCCTTGCAGCTGCATGAACCAACTTAGTAACTTACAGGTAGCTTCAACGACTAGTCAATGTTCTTTTGCTACTACAAGATACAAGACACAACGATTGCTTCCTAGCAATCTGCACATGTGCACGCATTCTTGCATGTGTACCAATTACTGTTAGATTTCATCCTTGAAATCATTTCTAATGTGGAACCATTTTATGTATAATTTGTAGTTTCACTAACATTGTCAAGACAATGTTGAAGGTATCGAGACCGTCTGCAATACTTATTTTCCAACAATTACTTCCAACTGTGATTGGCAATCTGCCGCAATCTACCAATACTGTTTTGATAAGTAGCGACCTGTTTCCAACAATTTTTTGATTTGTAACATGCAGCAATATCTTTCTAACACTAGCAATTTTTGACTAGTGTTCCTTGGATCTTCACAATCTATGGAAAACTCCAACACTTACCCTAAAGATCTGAAGTTAATCTTTTCCTTGGCACTCCTGTTGTTTTCCAGCGATCAAATTTGTTCTCTTTCCAGTAATCATAGATCATCAGCAAACAGGTGTGTAAGGCAGCAAACAGATCTTCAATTCCAGTGAACAGGTATGCAATAGACAACAGCGATTTGATTTGGTTCACTGATCTAGTGAACCAACAACACCAAGCAGCGAACTGTATGTAGCAGTGCTCTGATCAGGTAGTGTTCCAGCTCAGTTTACAAACTCCAGCGATCTAGGTCTCAGGCAGTAGCTAACAAGTCAACGATCAGTACTCAGACCTGCAAACAGGTCAGCGATGAGATCTGTGTACCTTCTTCGACAAACCAATTTTCTCCTAGAAGATTCTCATTTTCCTCTTGGCAACGTTGACTCCACTCTTTGTTGTCCTACAACAACTTGAGATCTAAGGCAGATTCATAGTCTCTTCTTGCAACACAGCCCCTTGTAGCACTGGATCTCCTTCCACAAAGCTGCCACCCTTCTAGATGAAGATCAAAATTGTGAGCTAGCTAGGGACACCATCTCCACACCTTGAAGATGGTCGGATCAACCTGCATATGATGATTGACTCCGTTCATTGAGTACCTCCTTGTTTTCTCAAATCTTGAACCATGTTCTGATACCATGTTAGAAAACCGACTTGCATACAAGTAACGAAGACAAGATTCATGTTGTTGTTAGACAAATAGTCATACACATGAGGGAACACAAATAACAATGATGAAGCATAATGATGCGATGTAATCCAACTATGTCCCATTGCAAATGTGCTGGGGCGTGCCGCACACTTCATACTGATAGACTTTGGTCTATGCCAAAAGCAAAAGCAAAAGCAATCTAAAAGCAGTGCCCTAATTAATGTCTCTATATATGGTAAAAGCACCAACGTCTATCTAAAGCAAAACTGGTGGTCCAAATCAAGCACTAGAATTTTGAACTTGAGTCTAACTAAATTCTAACTTGACTTTACTAAACATAGGTAAGGCCCCCTAGAATTGGGATTCAAGCATGGCCCAATAACAACATTAGGGGTAACAATGTGAACATTAACTGTTAACATTAACAACCTGATGAAAGACCCTAATAGGGTTGTCTTGCTGCAATAACAACCAAGTGCCCTAACAGTGTTTGTGTCTACCACAAGTTGATTGCCTTGTCCTTAAACTCGATGTATCCTCCGTAGATAGATCATGTGTATCCTTGACCTTTTGCCCATGCTGTATCCTTTGTAGATAGCTTGACCTTTGACCAAGTTTGACTTGGTCAAACTTTTGCTTCAACTAACTTTTTGTCACCAAGAAACCATCGTATTCCCTTAGAAAAGCTTTTCCACAAACTTTGATGTTTCTTTTGGATAAATCTTTGCCGTTTCTTCTTTTCCATAAAAGATATACCCCTACAATTTCTTGTCGATTCTTCTTGAACCTAAAACTTCAAAGATCTTGACAAACTTTGAATCTTTGATGTTTCTTCAAATCTATGAGTTGACTTTTTGACCTTCGTTGGTTTTGACCTTCGTAGGTACCAACTTTCTGAACCTTGCAGTGAGCCTTGCTAAGCGTAGGTTGGATCGCAAGCTATGTCTTGGAGTGATGCCTTGTTAGTTCCCCCTGCAAACAACAAGCTACTACAAACAACTATCTTATAGCAACTCTTTCACCATGATCTGTTCCGTGTAGCAACAATGATGTGTAGGTTATGATGCGATTTGAAAGTCTCGGGCTTGTCCAATGTTTGAATCTGATGGTCCGAAATTATTCATTAGTGCTTAGCACTTACTCTCGTTGCATAGCCACTTTCACCTACAAAGAATAGATCCATGATGAAGCCATGGAGCAAGTCTAGACCTTCAACGATTTATCAGTAGTAGCTGTTTGTTGTGACCCCTCCAATCATGTAGCAGTAAACTTCTAATTTGTAGCAAACTTGTTGGCAATGATCTTCGAACTCACACGAGAGCAACGATCTTCCACTTTGCATCCTAGCAATCCGAGCATGTGCATACTTCCTTGCATGTGTAGCAATGACTTCCAACAACGATTGGCAACCTTGTTCAATCTTGGCCTTCTAAAGTTGACCTTCTTGTAATGTCCACCTATAAGCTTGTAGTATAGCAAGTTTGCTATCTCCTGTGACTACCAATCACTTGATGCTTGTAGCAAACCTCCTCCCAAAGCAGTCAGATTGCAACGATGACTCAACTCACAAACAATCACGAATCACCTCAGTGCAACTGCAACATGTGGTAGACTCCTTTATGTAGGTAGGAATATCTAAAGGATGCAATAGGCCACTAGCTTTTAGCCTCTCTGCTTTATTTAACTGACACTTAGTACATTTAAGTACATAGGCCTCTCTACCTGACTTTTCATCTTAGGCCACCAAAATTGCCTTCGAACTAAGTCAAGTGTTCTTTGTATACCCGGATGTCCTGCGCATGGACTATCATGACACTCATGCAAGATTTGGGCCCTTACAGTGTCATTCTCCGGTACACACACCTTTCCTTTACGAAACAAAATCCTGTTTCGAATTAGGAAATTCGTTTTAGTCTTTCCCTGATTCGAGGAATCTTGCAAACCTGAATCGACCCCCGAAAGTACTTGTTGCCAATACTTTCCAAAAAAAGGATCGGACTCATATAGTCCTTGAAGAGATTGAAATAACTCCGGTTCCATAACAATAAAGCACAACTGATTAATAACCGGTAACAGACTCAAAGCGTCCGCTAGAGTATTTTGACTTCCTTTACAATAACGTATAGAAAAGTCAAAGATTTGCATCAGCTCAGCCCATCTAGCTTGCCTCCCCTTTAAATCTGTAGCATCACAGAAATATCGAAGAGTCTGATGATCCGTCAAAACTTCAAATCTGGCTCCATACAAATAATGTCGCCAAATTTAGTCTATTAGATCATCCATCCGCGGCAGTGGATATCTATTCTTAACGGTTACCTTGTTCAATTTCTTATAGTCGACGCAAAACCTTATAGTCACATCCTTCTTGGCCACCAAAACCATTGGTGATGCCCAAGGAGACTTACTAGGTTGTACCCACCCCTTTTTTAGGTAATCATGTAATTGCCTATTTACCTCAGCCTCTTCCGATGCACTCATCCTATAAGGACGCTGTGTGATTGGAATTGCTCTAGGTATTAGGTCAATTTTATGATCAACTGTCCTTTCTAGTGGTAAACCTACAGGAAGGTCTAAAAAAACATCACTGAGTTCCTGCCTAAGTTCATTATAGGCTTCAAATTCTGCAGTGTTCTCACTGGGTATATTCATGGCATTTATGTTAAGTTCTTCATCATTGCAGCAAATGATATCATTATGAAAACATAAATAAACTTTAAAATCAAAATTCTTCATAATAGATTTCTCAACAAAATCAATTCTCAATGATTTGTTCTTATCAAAATGCCATTGTTGCCCAAGAACAATATCTACATTAGCTAATTGAACAACATGGAATTCTAGTTTTTCAGAATAATCCTGAATGTGCAATTCTACATCAGGAACAATAAAATCCATCAAATCGGAATTACTTCCCGATGCCATTGTCACATGGTATTTTTTCTCACTTTTTCTGGTAGGAAGGTTTAGCGTCTGCTCCAAATTTACATTAATAAAGTTATGAGTGGATCTTGTGTCAAAAAGAACATTAACAACTTGATCATTAACTTTATCTTTAATGCAAATAAGGTCATTAGGACCAAAAACTAAAGAACTAAGGAAACAAACATCCATCTCATTACTTCGAGATAGATTACCTGAGGTTGAAGCTTGTTTTTTGACGCAATCACGTGCAAGGTGACCCTCGCCATTGCACTTGAAGCATAGGTTCTTCTTACAAGCTTCAACTTTATCATTGCCACCATGATGGTTTTTAAAGTTTTTCTTGGTTTTCTTAGGATTGTTGGAATCGGGATGTGTTTCATTAACAACTTCCCTATCCTTCCTCTTAAATTGAAAACCTTTTTTATGCTCATTAGGTTGTTGACCCCTAGATGGCTTAGATGTGTCATCAAAGTATTTTGCAGCCCTAATAGCATCTTCTAGGGTTTTTGGATGGTTCCTATGAACATCCACTTGATAATCTTTTGGTAACCCATCAATAAACATTAACATTTGTACCTTAGGCGGAATATCACTATAAAGTGGATTCAGGTACTCATGAAAATCTTGAATAAATTGTTCCAAATCTTTATTCATGGTTAGATGACTCAACTTTTGGAAGTGTTCATAGTCATCTAAAATTATCCCATGTACAAGGTTGATTGCCCTTTGCAACTAAGTCATCCCACCAAACTAAGGCTCTTCTTTCAAAGAACATGGTGACAATGGAATTGGTTTATGGCAAAGTATTTGTTCCAAACATTTAGCCAAGAACTTACCACTTGTAAGTTCCTATCTTTCTTCTCCCCCTTAAACACTTTTACAGGAGGTGGAACTACATGCTTCTTTTGATTGGCTAACCTAGACTCTAAGTCTTGGTTTCTTTGATTAGTTTCAAGAAGCTGCTTATTAGTGGCTTGAATTTGTTGGTATAAAAGTTCAAGAGCTTGTGCCACATTGGATGGGTTTGATAGATCAAATATTGGGTTTTCATTGGTTTGATCCATTGGGGTTGCTTG
The DNA here is from genome assembly GCA_029204225.1 of Diphasiastrum complanatum. NCBI lineage: Eukaryota > Viridiplantae > Streptophyta > Lycopodiopsida > Lycopodiales > Lycopodiaceae > Diphasiastrum > Diphasiastrum complanatum. The sequence goes on along the minus strand of CM055107.1, from coordinate 16,757,409 downwards.
TGTGTTTTCCTATTATGCAAATACAACAACAAGTGCTCAATTTAGAATGATAGAAATGCTTCAATTGTTACATCCAATGCAAATAAAAAGCATTTACTTCTATTCATTCAATCTTATTGTTTGTACTATTTGCATGCTTAATCAAAGCCTAAGAGAAAAACAACAAGAAGCTAAATTTGCTTTAATCAAAAGCAAAAATGAAAACTAAATCTTTATGTAAACTTCAATTAATTAATCCAAGCTAATGTTTACATAAAGTTCCCATTCCCATTCCAATTCCATTTGTCATTTCAAAAGCAACCAAAGTTTTCACATTTCTCACTATATTAGATTTCCAAAACCAAGAAACTAGTGTCTAGAAATGGATAACTAATGAAGCTTTATGAAAACTTCAATTTTCAGATCTGATTTTTAGATTTACAGGTCTGAAAATCAGAACTTCAAAATGACAAAAAACAGAATTTCAAAACTTGTTTTATGCACAAAGTTACACTACCATTCCCTTCCTACATTGCCATCTTCATGAAACTAGGAGATAGAAAGGTGTAACTAATGAAGTTTGAATGAAAACTTCACTTGTCAGATCTGATTTTCAGATTTACAAGTCTGAAAAACAGAACTTCAAAATGAAAATCAAAACTTCAAACACTTCATTTATTAAAAAAAAACACTAGTTTTGATCAAAACACATAGCTAGAATCAATCTTTTTGCCAAAAAAAGTTTGTGTATGTAGAGGATCGAAAATCAGCCCCTAATCAATTCTATAAGCATCACTACTCTCTTCCAAAGAGAACTAGATTCATTGGGTACTTCAACTGCAAGCTTCCTACAACTAGAAAAGCCTATAATTTTTCCCAAAAAAAATTTAGTTGGTGATCTTAATAGAAGTTGAAGAAGGTTAGAAAGGTTACCATCCTTTGTCTAGCTCTGATACCACTTTTACAAGTAGAGGTGAGGAAGTCCTCCAAATCCAAGGTAGAGCCTCCAAATGTCCTCCAAGCAACCTGCAAGCTTCAAGATGCTCCCCAACTCCAAGCTAGGATGCCTCCACCTGCAAGTAAGGATCTGTAAGCCTCCAAGGATCTCTCCTCCACCTGTGTCCCTACTCTTTAAACACAAAGATAGATAACGAGCTGGCCTCAAGTATTCACCACCCAACCATAGCTAGATCCAAGCTCCAAGCAAGACCTATCTAGCACCCCCTTGGTAACCATAAACAAATCACAAGCATACCACAACACTCCATAGCATTCTGAAGATCCAAACCCTACTTATGTCCCATACCATAAGCAAGATCCAAACCTCAAGCATACTACCACAAGAAAGCACTCTACACACTAGTAGCAACACTAGAGCATAAGCAAAGCAAACAAGAGAGCTCTCTCCCTCCCAATGGGCACCTTACTACCCTCATATAGATGGCCCATGGACCCCTCCAATGCACTATGGAGTTCCATGCTCATCCAATGAGAGAAGCCTAGGGGAGTTAAAGAATCTCCAAGAGCCTCCATAGGCTTATGGAAGGTCAAGAGACTCCTTCAATAACCTATGACTCTTTGAATGCCTTTCTTGTGGGAGTTGGGAACTCAATGGACACTTTAGAAGGGCGCCCTCCTACTAGGTCCCATTGCCCAAGTTGTGCATATATACTTTGGTCCTAGACCAATTAAGTGATATGGTTCAAGGTTGAGGCCCAAGGTTTAGAAAAATAGTCATCCAATGACTTTCTAACACCTCTCTAGGTTCCATACCTCCATCCAAGGCATAGACACTTACTTGCCCTTAACCAAGGACACTAGTACCTTAATCTAAGGTACCTACCCTTAATACTAAGGGTATCTCTTATCCAAAGGTCACGTGACTCCATACCTCCAACTAAGGTATAGTCACTTGCTTACCCTTATCCAAGGGCACATACCCTTAATCCTAAGGGTACCTTGCCATTTAGCCCCCAACACTAAATGGACTATTAGGGGTCTGAAGTACTGCTAGTTACATAGGTATGTAACAAGGAACCTGAAGTATAAAGAGATCATGCAGCAACCATGAATGCGAAGGAAACTGTGGTAGTGGAAGATCACCTTGAAAAACCATAGTTGGAATCGACTCCTGTGCAACAACCCAAGCTATGTGCAATGTCGAAGAATAGATAATAGCATCTAGGAAACCGTAATCAACACTTCCAAGGATCCATAAGGCTCAAGAGTGTATAGCATCAACATCATCGATGATATGAAAAACATCCTCTGAAGGAATCGTATAACTTTCAAGGGAACTAGCACATAGCTCAAGGATAGATGTAGAAAATAAAGCTAGAGCATCATGAAATGTAGAAGCATATGACGTGTAGTGTGTTGAAATATATTTTGCCCCTTTTGGCTTGTATACTTGTAACTTGTAAGTTGTGCATAAGACATAGGGGTAAATATTTATGAACATAGTACACCTCACTTATGCTAATTAGGCAAGTAATGACAAGTAGGTTAATGTTACAACTGGTCACAACCGACCCACCCCCATGCACTGGAGCTGTTGACATCCACATGCCTAGTCAAGCCTCCTGCGATAACTGGCGTCCCATACCACTAGCCATCGCCCTTGGCTCTCCCTAGCACACATCTCTTGGCCTGGAGATACATCCTGGCTATTGCACGTGCTCTCCATCCACCAACTCCCAGGTACACTGAGTGAATGGCAAAAGAGAAATCCCACCACTATATAGACATGGCATAGTGGGTCCCATCAAGCACGGTCCTGTCGGTGACATGTGACCACCTAGGATGGTGACGCGTGGCACCTAAACATGTTGATAACACCAGACCTGTGTCATGCCCCTGCAAGGCCGTCACTGAAGGGCGTACCGTTATGAGACATAACATTCCCTCCCCCATGTAAACTTCCTTCTATGGGAGAAAACCAGGGAATCTAAGTTGCAAATCGTGTTCTTTCTTCCAGGTGTCGACCTCATCATCTGACTTACCTTTCCAACGAATCAAATGTTCAGAAATCAAACGATTTCTCAGCTGATGTTGTCGAGTACCCATGATCCTGTCCGGTTCATGGGGTACAAAAGCAGTCAAATCCTCCAATAACACTAGATCATCTGATGGAATCAAGTTATCTTTTCCACCAAGTCGTTCCTTTAAACGCGACTAACATGGAATACAAGATGGACTTTAGTTCCAACAGGGAGTTCTAGTCAATACTCAGCCCGACCAATCTTGTTAACAACCTTGAAAGGACCCTATAACGTGGAGATAACTTCGGACATTTTTGGGGGATGGGAATGTTATGTACCATAATGGTACACACCCTTCAGTGACGGCCTCGAAAGGGGCATGACACAGGTTTGGTATTATCGACATATTTAGGTGCCACTCGTCACCATCCTAGCTGGTCACATGTCACCGACAGGACCGTGCTTGATGGGAGCCACTATGCTATGTCTATATAGTGGTGGGGTTTCCCTCTTGCCATTCACTCAGTCTACCCGGGAGTTGGTGGATGGAGAGCACGTGCAGTAGCCATCTCCAAGCTAGGAGATGTGTGCTAGGGAGAGCCAAGGGCGATGGCTGGTGATATGGGATGCCAGTTATTGCAGGAGGCTTGTTGCGTCAACCTTCAAGGCAATCGGAGATCTGGGGGGAGGGGGGCTTCCTTCCCCAACTATTCCCCTCCCCACATCAATTTTTTTTTTAATAACTCAAACGCTGGCTCGAGTTGGCGCGGGTTGGCGCCTCGGGCCAGCACTTTATTGGTCCGCAGTCTGAGCAATTGATTTGCTACTGCAACCTACATCTTGTAGATTAGTCTTTATGATGGTTGTTTCCTCGATGTATGCTTGCTTTGGATTGACAATGCAAGTTGAGCTCTAGGACGAGATCTCCCTCTATGTGCAAGGATTCTTTCATTGGATACTATATTTGATTGTAGTATCATGTGTATCTTTTACTCGACTTTGATAGTTTTTCAAATCACGAGCATATTGTGTTGCACGGTGTGATGTGGGTCTTGTGACCTCTTGCTGGCTTTCTTTCATGTCATCATCTTTGCATGCCTTACCGAACATCATCTAACTGTTTACTAGCTTGAGTAGTCTTGCATGTTGTTATCTCTTCTCTTATTTGAACATGATATTGCTCAAGGGTGTTGCATGCAGCCTTGCATGTGTATGCATTGTTGTGGATGGGCCTTCATTGACCTTGATTACTGTATGTACAGCTTGCATGCATCTTTGGTTGGGTGGTAAACAAAAGGCATCATGATTATTTGAAATTATTTTCCATAAAAATATTTATGGTCTATTTAAGTCAAGCCTTGGTTGGAGTTTTACAAGGTTACAGAGCCTAGGCTTGAGATATGTAGGGAATTTTGGAATCATCGCGTGCATGACTATCTCATGCTTATGATGTTCTTGTATTGTCTGGCTTTTTTGATGACAACCAGGCAAGGTGTCTTTAGTTCTAGAGGAACCTATCCTTCACGAGCCTTGCCGTAAGTCTGATTTGGGACTAGCTTGTAACTCAATAATTTTAGTGTAACATAGTCATCCCTTAGGGGGTTTTAAGGTTGTTTTCCCTAACATTAGTCATCTTTCCTTTATTTATGTCTCAAATTTGCTGCTATTAAAAAAAAAAGTCTCTTTTGTTTCTGTTATCATGCTTTCTTGCTTTATCAAGAAGTTCTGCACACCCGTAGTTTAGGGGCTTCTCTTTATTTCCTGCTAGTGGTTCTTTAATATATTTATGATTTGAGGATCATATTATGCATGCTGCTCGCTTGATGCAACATAGCTGGTATATTGTTTGCACTATGAACTCTGATATTACATGACTGCAATCTCTACCTCAGCCTTCTACCATTTTTTACAAACTTGAAGATGTTGAGGGAAGGTCGTTTGGAGTATGTGACATTATTTTTGGACCTTAGGTGGTTTGATTGTTATTCTTTTTTTTTTGTGTAATCTGTACTGGTGCTCAATAGCTATGCCTGCATATAATCTTTTGTATAATCAAACTAAAAAGCACCCCACGCCAATTTGTTGGCTTGTATACCCCCCCCCCCCCCGTACATAGAGTTGTTTAGTTCAGGTTTGAAAAGCTGGAAGCATGAGCTAAAAAAATGATATGCTGGCATTTTGTGATGGCCTAAAGCTAGAGTCTTCTGTATTTAGTGGTACAGATGCTTGCTTGATCTTTAACTTCAACAAACCACAAAGCAAACATTTTTAAAGTTGTTATAGCTGAATCAATGCCATTTACCTAGGCTTACAATCAATCAAAAAAAGTTGATGAACTAAAAAATTGAGAGTGGCCTGGTCCTTTGAATGACGTCGATAAGATTATAGATAGCGCTGTTGATATAAATTTGGAACTTTTCTCTTATAGTTTAGGTTGGTGCATTCTAATCTGCCCACACTTTGTTCCTCACATAAATAGGGCACAAGACAATGGTTCCACCATCCACCACTTGGGGTGTAAGCAAACATGCCTTGTCCTAGTGGTTGACCCCAAGATGACATTCATTCTTGCCACATAAGATGCCTGCCATGTAGGGAAGTCCTACCTTGTGTGAAAGGTGGACATACTACTTGAAGTGCCAATGGTGCATTTAGGCCCTCGGTGCCCGCTAACCAGCCTCCTTTGTAAACCCACCCTTATTTTTAATGATTAATCATAGATTTTTAGTTTATCCTTGCAACTATGTTTATATCACCTTTATATCATTGAACCGATGTTCTAGCTCCTTTTTTTCCACTTAAGCTTCACTTTTTCTTGAGCTTAAATAAGTATTTTCAGTTTATTGTGCAATTAATGCTATTTCATGTTCTGCATTTTCTGCTTAAAGGGTAGAACTATACGGGATGAAGGCTATGGCCATTAGATGCCTCTTTTGCTATAATCATAGGTTTTTTGGTATAGCAATTGAATGGCCAGAGGATATGCTACCTTAATATTTTTACCAATAAAGAAAAGATAGTAAACATTGCAAATATACACAAGGAAATGCCAATAGGTACAATATTGAGGACTGATAATTTATTTCAATAAAAAGATTTGATTATATAGCATTTGTATGATGTTTTACCCAAAAGATATTAAGACTAAAACTTGATGTTTTCTGGTAAAAATCAAGGTGATAAAGCCTCAAGGAAAATCTTATCTTTGTTCAAGAAAAGGTTTTTTTTGAAAAAGAATGTAGATGGTAAGAGCTTTATTAGAAACATTCGCAAGTCTCACACACATTCCCGCTCGATTCGCCCCCTCCCCGCTCTCCCCCCCCCAAACATATGCCAGATGTTGGCAAATACAAGTTAAGACAAAAATTGAAGGCTTGTATATCAAAGACTTTCAAATAAAGTATGCAACTCATTTGCTTTATATGTAGTATTTGGAAAGTTTTAGATTGTGTTTTATGAAGGCACTAACAACTAAGTTCATGGTGAAATTATTCCCTTCAATAGGTATTTTTTATAAAAAAGCATGGTTGACAACAACATATCTGCACATATTATAGACAAATTGCAAGCCTCAATGGCCCAAATAACCTATCTAGAACTTCATACATTGAAAATTTTGCACAAGGAAACAACTTTCGGCATAGATGATTTTACACCAAATTTTTTCCTTGCACACTAGAATTTTCTAAGCTCTTTTCGCTCTTACCCAGTTGTAATTTCCACATGTGAGCTTGCATACGTGAGAAGACGGCTTATCAAGCTCATCCCCAAGGTTTATCTTTCAATTTCAGCTAAAGATTTAGACCTCATGACACTTAGCACTTTAATCTATAGATTTATAGCCCAAAAATTAGGCACTTTTCTCTCATATCATCTCTTATAATCAAGTTGGCTTAATCAAAGGCCGATCTATCCTTGACATCGTATCATATGTTTGGTCATATATATATGTATGTATGTATAATATATATATGTATGTGTGTGTGTGTGTATATATATATATATATATATATATATATATATATATATATATATATCGACAAAGCAATTGAAAAACTAAATTGGAACATTTTATTTAGATGATGTAAAAATATTAGATTCTCTTTCTATTTGAATTTGGCTACAGCTCTATCCGCTTCACTTATTCGTTGATTCATGTTAATTGCATTATTAGAAAAAAGTTTTAGGTTAATAGCAAAGCTAGACAAGGATATAACAATTTGCAACTAAATTTGAATGTTCGATAAGAATAGTGACAAAGCTCCAAAATTTTAGCTTCATCCCAGTCCTTGGTACTTGCTTAAAATATGAGGGCAAGTAGATGGATATACCAATTATATGCTAATGACATGCTATCCAGTGAAAAATCACAAAAGACCAAAAGACCAGAAGACGTGTACTCCAAAGCTTACAAAATGCCTCAAAACATGAAAAGACAATCATCCAACTCATGGATGAAGTAACTAGTTAGTTGCATAAAATTTGAGAGCGAGTAGATGGATATACCAATCATATGCTAAGGACATGCTATCCAATGGAAAATCACAAAAGACCAAAAGTCTTGTACTTCATTACGCAACATAGCTATCACATGAAGTTGCTTCATCAACAAATGATGATGTAGCTATACAAGCTTCCAACTTCATTTTCTTAACACATCTAGACAAGATGTTAAACATCATAGCTCTTGATAATAAGAAACAAAACAAATGATATCTATCACCAACTATGAAAGGTTCAAGAGAAGTAAATTCACCATTGCATCTTGCATTTCCAAAATGCACCTTTGTACTCCATTACGCAACATAGCTATCACATGAAGTTGCTTCATCAACAAATGATGATGTAGCTATACAAGCTTCCAACTTCATTTTCTTAAGACATCTAGACAAGATGTTAAACATCATAGCTCTTGATAATAAGAAACAGAACAAATGATATCTATCACCAACTATGAAAGGTTCAAAAGATGTAGGTTTACCATTGCATCTTGCATTTTCAAAATGCATCTTTGTGTGGATAGGTTCCAAGGATTTTGGTAACTTTTTGGTAGAACTTGGAAAGTGCAACTTAGGTGCTTTAGCCAAAGCACGCTTCTTCCTTACATCACATTTTTTGTTATGGCAGTAAAATAAAGAACACATTCAAGCTTGGCCTTCTTGGTAGATCCAAGACGCATATGAACTAACCCCTCTCCCTCAACCTTGAATTCACATTCATTTTCATCAAGAATGAATTTCTTAGACCCAACAAAATGTAAGAATTGAGAGAAATATTCTTTGTGATTTGTCATGTGGCAGGTAGCTCCAGTATCTATCCACCAAGGCTCATCTTCACCTTTGAAGCTTGTTGAAAAAAAATTGGACACCAAAAGTGATTCATCAAGGTCATTTCTTTATGAATTAGATTTGTGTGCTTGCCTTGTGTCTCCTTTCTTGTTAAATACTCTTTTACCAAGATTATTGATGAACATTGAAATCCGATTTCACATGTGTGAGTCACAGGCTGCAGTATGGCCTGCAAGCTGAGAAACAAGTAGAAATTGATTTGATTGCATTTGGATCACAAAAACTCAATGTACATAGTGAACTAGCTTGAGATTGCCAATGAGCTCCAAAAACAATCTATCTTCTCACTATGGGAGCTTGGAATACATAGCAAATTTGACTTCCTTTGTGAAGTTAGGTGGATTTCCAGCATGTAATAAGGAAGTTAACTCAGTCTTTTTGCCCTAAATTAAAACCCTAGTCTATTTCCTAGAGTCATGCTTGGTAGATAGCTAGTTGGTCAATTTTCACCTTAAATATAGGATTTGGGTCCTATAAACTAGGAATCATTACCAAAATGACATGACCAACCCTATGAACTTGACCTAACCTTCACTAGGAGTGGATTGCCACGTGGAATCTTGGCCTCACATGTGTGGAATCCACTTATTTACAAAATTTACATTATACTACATGGTTTTTGATCAAGCTAGATTTGCCAATGTTTGGTAATTCTTCACAGTAATCCTTCCTCCCTAATCACACAGTTGGCTCTATCTCTCACAACTTTTCTTGCTCTCAATTGCTATGAGAATATGAAAAATCATACTCATTTTTCTCTCCTTTTGTTTCAATCATTGTGTGGTATAACTAATACCATCATCTATGTTTTTCACTCCCATGTGAAAATTAGTACAATGAAGGATATATGTAACTTGATGTTTACTAGTTTTATGGTTTTGGCCCTTCCGTGTGTCACTATGCCTCATGTTTGCATCCCTTGACTGTTAAAATTTCACAATTCTAGCTTGACCAATTTTGGTCATATGGCTTGTAAATTGTATTATGGTTATGTTGTGGCTTGTTACACGTGCCAAATAGCATAGGATACTCTTTGTAAGTCTCATTCCTAACCTAGCATAGGAGTGGCACCTTTGGAGTGAGTCCAAATAGTGCTTTGATAAGCTAGAGAGAAAATATGAGCTAAAAATAGCATGTTTTTCATTGTTTTGGGATCTCGAGATCTTGACCCCAAGTTAGGGTGGATCCAATGACCTATTAGGTTAGATGTTAGGGTTAGGGTATGATAAGTTCAGAGGTGCCCTAATATGTTCAGATCTGAGCTTGAAAAGTATAAATGTATGATGGGATTGCCATCCAAAAATCAAGAAAAATCGAGTTTTTTCACTTTTATCATCATTGTCTTTTGGTGACGAGTTCTAGAAATTGGTTGTGAGTGTTTTTATGCATTAATTGCTTGGATTGGAAGGTACCGAACTTGTTTACAGGTCTGAGAAGCTTGCTGTACTTTACTTCGGTTCATTTGATCAAATCTATGTGTCTAATGTGGAGTTAAATGCCAAATTTGCTAGCTTTGGTAACTAGTCTTGATTCTAGCTCATAGCTTGGATCTAGATCTTTTATTTGTGCATCCTCCATCACTTTTAGGATTGATTGGGATTGAATTTGCTGTAATTTTTTCATGGTATCAGAGCCTAATCAAAAGTGAGCTTTAGATTTGATTTTCTCAAGCTTTGATCCTAGATTTGAGTAGTATTAGCTTTGCTCTTGCTACTGGTTGCTAATCTAGTGATTGTACCTTCAAATTTGGTTTCATTTGAGTGATAATAGATCAAAGGGAACTTGTTTTGTTGAGTTATAGCTGCAGGAACCGAGATTGATCCATTTCCATTCAACCAAACCAAATTAGAAAGTTCTTATGAGTTGAATCTTGGAGTACATGTCTCCTAGTAGAGATTTCATAAGGATTTGAATGCCACCACTCTTTAGAAGTTTGGATCAGCTATTTGAGAGCTTAATTAGGTCGTTCTTAGGCTTCTTAAGGTCCTAAAATACACCTTTTAGGTTCAAATCAAGTGTTTTGGTGAGTTTTTCATCTAGAAATGCAAAATTAGTGAAATTTGTGTTTCTATTCTATTCGGTTTTGGATAGGTTTGTGATTGAATATGTCAATGTGATTCAACCTGAGTTTAAGAGGCTTTATTTGTAAGACATTTGTGTGTTATAAAGTGCTTTTGGTTCAGTATATTTTTATTCACCCTTCTTGTGAAGTCGAGATCAAAGAGGAGACTAGTTTGATCAAATCTATAGTAAGTTTGGATCTAGTTTGGATCTTGAAGATAGATCAAGCTCAAGATCACCTTAGATCTTGTTGAGAAATCAGAGAGTGATTCATCTCAGGTCCCAAAGAGAGTGGGATAGCTAGTAGTGATCATATCTTGTACAATCTATCTTGCTTCTTTGAATCTATCTCCTTATCATTGAAGATGGCATCCATAAGTGCCTATCGTTTGGATTCTAGTGATAGATTGAACTCTTCAAATTATTCAATTTGGAGATTAAGAATGGAATCCATCCTTATCATGCAAGATTTGATGGATATTGTGAATGGAGAGGAAGATGAGCCAATCCATCCACAAGAAGCAACTAAATACAAGAGAAGGTGCAAGCTTGCACTTCATTGTATTAAGATGATTGTTGCAAATGATTTGCTCAAAGAAGTAGGAGCATGTACCTCAGCCCAAGAGGCTTGGGAGACTCTTCAAAAGATCTATGAGTCCAAGAATACTTCAAGGTTACTTTCCCTCAAGAACCAAGTTCTTCAATGCTTTCAAGGGAGGAGTGAGAGTGGACATCAATTTGTTTTGAGAGTAAAAGATTTGAACAAAGAGCTTACTTATGTTGGTGAACCTATTAAAGAGAGTGAGCTTGTGCAAATAGTTTTGAATGGCTTATGTTGTGATTTTACTAACCTTGTCCAAAGCTATGCCATCATGGGAAACTTGCCTACAATTGAAGACCTTCAAAGTGTGTTGATGGCCGAGGAGAGTAGGAAGGCTCATATCAAATCAAGGATGGAGAGGCTCTCCCTCAATGATGATGATGACAAAGCCTTATTTTTCAAGAGCAAAGCCAAAGCAAAGAGCAAGGGAGGAGCATTAAAAAAGGAGCAAGCAAAGGATGGAGATCAAGGAGGATCTACATTATCATCATCACAAGTCAAGCCCAAGATGGACAAATCAAAGATCAAGTGCTACTATTGTAGCAAGATGGAGCACTATGCCTCAGAATGCTTCAAAAGGAAGCAAGATCAAAGCCAAGCCAACATTGGAAAAAAGGAGGAAGAGAGCTATCACGAGGACTCACTCATGATGTCAACCTTTTCATCATCAAATGTCAAAGGTGAAGATCCTTGGTGGATAGATAGTGGGGCTAGCTCCCACATGTCGGGTAAAAGGGAGTATTTTTCTCAACTCACACCTTATGTAGGACTTATAAAGTCCATTTTTACAGCAAATGATCGTGAATGTGAAGTTGAAAGTGTGGGATCCATTCCCTTATGCTTAGGATCCTCCAAGAAGACTAAGATAGATGGTGTTCTCTTCATTCCTAGCATCACTAAGAATTTGCTTAGTGTTGGCCAAATTTTAGATCATGGTTTCATTGTGGAGTTCTCTACTAATGTATGCAACATCAAGAAGAATGGGAAGATCATAGCAAGAGGAAGAAGGTTTGGGATGTTGTTTAAGCTTGATGCTTTTGTTAATCCTATAACCAATTTGTGATAGTAGCCAAGGAGGACAACATGACCACAAATGATTTGTGGCACAAGAGGCTTGGTCACATCAACACCAAGTCTATGGAAGTCATGTGCAGGGAGGAGTTTGCTCTAGGCCTTCCAATATCCATGGAAAAGGAGGAAAAGGTTTGTGAAGCATGTGCTTTGGCTACAACACATAGGTTGCCTTTCTCTAACACTATCACTAAGACCACTCACCCTCTTAAGTTGATTCATTTGGATGTACATTTTGCTAGCACAAAGAGCAATGGTAGAGCCACAATGTTTGTAAGCAATCGTGAGTCCAAATAGTGCTTTGATAAGCTAGAGAGAAAATAGGAGCTAAAAATAGCATGTTTTTCATTGTTTTGGGATCTCGAGATCTTGACCCCAAGTTAGGGTGGATCCAATGACCTATTAGGTTAGATGTTAGGGTTAGGGTATGATAAATTCAGAGGTGCCCTAATATGCTCAGATCTGAACTTAAGTATAAATGTATGATGGGATTTCCATCCAAAATTCAAGAAAAATCGAGTTTTTTCACTTCTATCATCGTTGTCTTTTGGTGGTGAGTTCTAACTATTGGATGTGAGTGTTTTTATGCATTAATTGCTTGGATTGGAAGGTGCTGAACTTCTTTACAGGTCTGAGAAGCTTGATGTACTTTACTTTGGTTCATTTGATCATATCTATGTGCCTAATGTGGAGTTAAATGCCAAATTTGCTACTTTTGGTAACTAGTCTTGATTCTAGCTCATAGTTTGGATCTAGATATTTTATTTGTGCATCCTCCATCACTTTTAGGATTGATTGGAATTGAATTTGCTGTAAAATTTTTCATTGACGATTTTTTTGGTAGCTCAATCTTCTTGTAGATGGAATCCTCTACCATCATAATCTTTGACACCTCTTTTGTTTGCAACTTCAATAAAAGATAATTAGAATTAAAATCTAGTGCTTGAATCCCTAAATGCAAAGGTAAATCATAAAGCTTATATTATCAAATGTCAACAATTCAATTCCTCCCCTCATATATAAAAAAAAAACTCCTCTAACAAAATTAATATAATCCTTCAAACTCCAAGAAAAACGTTTTAATCACAAAAGAACAAAATTAAGAAAGCTATTATAAATTTTCCACTTTCTCTAATAGAAATTTAAACTCAAATTTATGTTCTTTGCTTAAGTTGTGTATGCACTAAATTTTTTAACATATATTCTTGATGGGTGGGTCTACCCAAGTCAAGTAAAGGCTCAAATTTTATTGGAGAATATACCTTGAGCACTAAATATTGTTAATTTAAATAAAGAGCTACTAAATTTTGTATGTGAAATATCTCAAAGGATACCCTACTTAATTTTAAATGTTATTATAAGGCACAAATGACATTGCAAGAACTTTTATGCTAGATCCAACAAAGTTATTTCTCAAGAAAAGCAAAATGTACATGTCTTTCTTAGAAAGACTATTCATTTCACAATATAAAAATCAAAAACAATTTCTCCATCTCTTTGTGCGTCCTTTAATCATCTATACATATATGAATTCAAAATATCAAACCATAGTATTTACTCCTATTTTGCCACCTTTCCGTATCTTATATCCAATATTGAAACTATGATCACACCTAACTTTGTTGGGTTACTTGTAGAACAATGCTTGTTTATTTGTCATGGTAATATAGAGTTTGCTCTAAAGTGGAGTAATATGTACTCTTCAAAGTCTTATTTGCAAAACTACTATACTTAAAGCTTTAAAATTAATGTATATATGTATATATTAGTAAGGCTCTAGTATTCATCACGTTGCCACACTACTAAACCATCATAAATCTCAAATCATGTAGTTTATGTATTGCACTTAACCACCAATGGGTGTGCATCATGTTATCAATAAGATAGTATGATTCTGTATTTTCTTGATGAGTTCTAAGTTGCTCGTGCCATTTCATGATGAATGTGTGACTTGTAAAGTGCTTTACTTTTAATGCATTTAGTAACACTAAAGACAACCACCATTGGCATGCAATCCAACAAAAATGACTAAGAGTATTCTATCTTTTATGAGAGAATACACTTAAATATGTCAAAAAATCCCATAGTTGTTAGGCAATATGTTAACTATAATCATTGCACATGCCCTCACTATGTTTTGAGAGGTGTCGTACGATTAGGCCCACTTTTTATGGTACCACATTACTCAAAAAACATGACTTTGGCTCATGTGGATTAATAACAATACCTAACCATGAATCCAACAATCTAGTGCCATGATTGCAATTTTCACCAAAAGCTTTTGGACTATATTGAAGTAAAGTGTAATCTTAATAATGCAGAAAAAACAAAATGGAAGTTTTGATGTCATCAACTACAATATAGATAGCTTACTTTATGCTTGAGCAATTATATAGCTCTATCCTTCAATATTGTGAGCAAGGAGGTCATGATTGTCTTAGACTAGATGCTATTTTTAATCATAAAAAATCTCAAAGATGCTTCTCTTGTGATTATTTATCATTTATTTTATCAAGGTTGGTGCTTTCAAATGTGTTGCCATCGCTTGTATTGATTCTTTGCACGTGCACAAAGCTCAAAGATAAACTCATCTTATTTATCTGTCTTTTTTATTGTATATCTACTCTTGTGCTAATAATGTTTCAATATATTTCACTATAAATCACTAAAAATATGAAAGCACAAAAAACTTACTCTCAATAATAGTCTTCTGGTCATATTTCACGACTCATAGTACTATGCTATGTTTTCGCATACTGAATCAATAAAAGAATCATAAATGCACCATTTCATCTACATACAAAGAGAAATATTGCCATCATTAGTAAATCTCAATAAACATACTATGCTCGACTAAACATTTGCATATTGAAATTTTCTCTAAAATTGATACAACTCAAATCTATGAAAGTTTGGCTATTTTATTGATCCTAAACAACAAGTTTAAATTTATGCCAGCTCAAAGAAGCATAGGTTGAATTGAGTCATTTAGATGAAACAATCTACAATTTTTCTTATCCATTTTTTGAACATTGATCTCAGAAGAAGATATATCAATTGCTACTGAACTAAAAATATACATGTTGCTCATGTTGTGGACTTGAAAATAACAAAATTTTCTATATCACGCTAATAATACAAACACATAGCTTGTAATATTTGAAAGAATTGTCTACATCGTGTTGATCAATAACCACTAGACTTGTAACTAACTAAAAAGCAAACTAGCACCTCTTAAAGTTTTAAGATTAGTTTGTCTATCCAATATGAGCTTGATATTATGCCCATGATCCATTCAAAAGCCCCCACAAGGGTATTGCAAAAACATATTGTATTTGATATCTTTAGTACCAACACCACCTATCCACACAAAATCATTACTATATAGTCCATATTCTAATCAAACCTAGAAACTATTGTGGGAGTTGGAATACAAGGCCTAAGGGACATCTCATTGGAGCCCAAGGTGACAAAATTTTACAACAAATTCAATCCCAATCAATCCTAAAAGTGATGGAGAATGCACAAATCAAAGATCTAGATCCAAACTATGAGCTAGAATCAAGACTAGTTACCAAACTAGATAATTTGGCATTTAACTCCACAATGGCCACATAGATTTGATCAAAAACACAAAAGTAAAGTGCACAACACCTTCAGATCCAATGATTGATTACAATAAAGCATATGATCATAGCAAACATCACTTAAATTCTAGACGAAAACTAATCACAGAAGGAGTTCTTGAGTTTCTCATGATTTGCTTGGGAAATCCCACATGTATATATACAAAATCAGCTCGGATCTTTGGGTTTAGGATTACCTCTAATGCATTCATGACTTAAACCTAACAATTGTCGAGATCTTGGGATTCCTCATCAAAGTAAAAATTGCTATTTTTAGCTCCTACAAAATCTCTAGCCTATCTATGTACATTTTGGCCTCATTCCAAAGGTGCCTTAACAATGTTAGGCTTAGAATAATTATAATTACAAAGATCCTAACTTAGTTGGCACATGTGACATTAGACATCATGGCTAAATTACATTTTCCAAGTGGAAATCACAAACTAGCTTGCAAATTTTAACACTCCTCCTCACAACTAGGATCTAGAGTGCCCGAGAGGTATCTCAAGATCCTTTTTGCACTCTTGGCAATGTAGGATCAATGGATCTTGCATGTATTGACTAAGACTACATACATATATAAATTAGGCCTAGTAATAGTAATCCACATCAATGAGGCTATAAGTTGCCTATGAAGAGTAATGTCCAAAGTTTTTCATCACCTTTATTGAGCACAAGTAACATCTTGCTCCATTGATGTTTCTACATGCTCGCAATCTTGCATTCTAAGATCTATTGAGAAAACTTTGAGCATACTTAGCTTGAATAATGAAAATGAAATCTATACCTCTAAGTACTTCTATGTCTAATATAAGAGTGAAGTTGGCCAAGATCCACCATTTTAAACTCTAAAGATGGATCCTTCTTAGTTTTCTCAATGCCATCAATCCTATCCCCACTTAGAATTATGTCGTCTACATAAATCAACAATAGTACAATGCCATTCACATCAAACTTTATGTAAAAACTTGGGTCATACTCACTTGGAGTGAATCCAATAGAAACCAAAAAATCATTGAGTCTTGAGTTCCAAGATCTTGATGCTTGCTTCAAGCCATACAAACTCCTTTGAAGATGACATACTTTACCTTCCATCCCGATCTTGATGAGGCCTTGGGATTGCTCCATGAATATATCATCCTCCAAATAGCCATTAAGGAATGCATTAGATACATCCATTTGAAAGAGCATCCATCCAAAATGAGAAGCAAATGCTGGGATCAGTCTTATAGTGACTGTCTTGGGCATGGATGCAAAAGTTTCCTCATAGTCTATGCCCTTTTCTTGGGCATATCCTTTCGCAACCAACCTTGCCTTATGCTTGCTTACATTTCCATCTAAATTTAATTTGACTTTGAGAACTCATTTGCATCCAATCACATTCTTTCCTAAAGGTTTATCAACAAGATCCATGTATCATTATCCATCAATGCATTGTATTCATCTAACATTGCTTGAAACCATTCTTACACAATGCATCTTCTACATTGGAGTCTCATCAAAACTTGAAATGAGTGCAAAAGATGAAGATGGATTACCCTCGATCTGCTTGGCTTTTTCATGGTAAGTCAGCCTTATTGGCTCCATTCTTGCTCTTGATGACCTTCTTGGAGTGATTGGCACTCTCGGCTCTTGCTCCTCCTCAAGATCAAGATTGTCTTGACTCTCGGCCACCTCCCTCTAAATGGGAGAGTTAGTTGAGCCATTTACAAACTTATGTATTCTATGTGAAAGTACAGTACTTTTTAGACCATAAATGGATTTTAGAAGATCCACAAGAGTGGTTATGTACTTGCTTAACAATGCATCAAAAAACTAGTCAACAAATCTTGATCTAGATTGGCAATTTGACACACAATAGGCATTGATAATCATAAACAAAGATCATAGACACAAATTTGAGCCCACACGTGTGAAGAGAAGCCTGCTGTACAAATTTAGGACAATGTTTGAAGTACTCAAAGTGTTGATTTTATTTGGATCACAAAATCAATGTACATGGAGAGTAGCTCGAGATTGCCAATGAGCTCCAAAAATAATCTATCTTCTCACTATGGGAGCTTGGAATACATAGCAAATGTGACTTCCTTTGTGAAGTTAGGTGGATTTCTTGCATGTAATAAGGAAGTTAACTTGGCTCTCTTGCCCTAATTTGCAATCCTAGCCTAATTCCTAGAGTCATGCCTAGTAGGTGACTAGTTGGTCAATTTTTCACCTTAAACTTAGGTGTAGGTCCTATAATTTAGGAATGTCTAACAAAATGACATGACCAACCCTATAGACTTGACCTAACCTAATCTAGGATGGGTTTCCCGCATGGCATTATGGCCTCACATGTGTGGGACCCACTTGTCTACACAATTTACACTATTCTACATGGTTTTTTTATCAAGTTAGATTTGCCAATTTTTGGCAATTCTTCACACTCCTCAAATTTAGCTTGATCTACTTACAACTCTCTTGCTAGATGAATGAATGGTTTTAGAAGTGTCTAAAAAATCCAGCTACAAACAAGGAACTTTTGAGACTCCAATAGAGAATGCTTTCACCACCTCTTAAATGATCCCTTACTATACATGTAGCACACTTCAAAAACTGTACATCATGCCAAGCCATGGATTCCAAGGCGTTTTGTGCCTTGCTTGATCCATAGGATTGAGCCTTGATGGCTCCACCTTGATACTCAAGGTTCTTCTTGGAGTCCTTGAGTCTTGAGCTTGCTCCTCCACTTGACTTGACTCCAAACCATCAATGAATTGAATAAGGTCTTGATCTAAAGGTGCTTTTTCAAGTTTACAAATCTTCCACTCTTGAAAGATCACATTTCCACCATTGACAACTTTGGTGGAAAACAAGTAGATTCTATAGTCTTTACTTGAAGAGCAAAACACTACCATTACTCCTATCATTGAAGTAGGAAAATCTCTGGTCCTTACATTGGAATGATCATGCACAAAGTATGTGGACACAAATATTTCCAAAACAAATGATGTTTCATCTTTTATGACTCTATTCAAACTATTACAAAAATAGTTATCCAATTAAATTGCCTTATCAACAACAAATGTAGATTTTAAAGCATCCCATTTCATTGTCTTCTCATATAAAGTAATAAGCACCATGAATCTTAAAGATAAGAAACATGTCTACTAATACTATTCAAAAAGTATTCAAAGATAGTAGACTCTCCAATGCTCACCACCCTTGCAAAATGCACACTTGAATGGACAATTTGCATGCAATTCGGCCTTTGTCATTGAGGACCTCCTTAAAACTCTCATGCTTTGAGGTTGATCCTCAAAATCTTTCTCTTCTTGATGCTCCTCCTCAATGCTAGCAAGATCACACTTTGCCAAGATCTCCACTTGAGTGATCTCCTCCTTTGCCAAGCTCACATTCTCAAAAGCAATATTAGCTTCCAATTTAAACAATCTTCCATGTTTAAATCATTTTGCAATGAAAACATCATTCTTCAGAATGGAACAAACTCCATGCTTTTTTTTGGCTCTCCTTTAGTGCATTTTGCCTCTTGTAGCATTTGGATGCAAAGTGGCCCTTTTTGCCACACAAGTTGCACTTAAATCTTGACTCATTTTTTTTTCCCACTAGCTTCCATGGAAAAACTATTGTGGTACACAAAGTTCACACATGTGAGTTGTGACCTTATAGTGATTACACAAAGTTATATCAAGATCCACAATGGACTTGATCACTATCTATTTCACTCTCCTCACCAATGTCAATAATGCTTGGAAAAATTGTCTTGCCTACTTCACCAAGAATAAAGCACTCAAGCTTGAGCTAAAAATCAACTTTCTCAGATCCAAACACCACTTCTAGACTCACTTAGGTGTAATTCACTCTCTCCTTGAGAGCTGGTAAGGATCAAAAGATATTTGAAGCTAGACTACTTGCCAATTTTTCACTCTGTTGACTCCTCTTGAGAAAATCAATGAACACAAAGTAGATTGAACTTCTCGACCCTCCCTAAGTTCTTTTTTCCAGAATTTTTCCACAAAAAAATCACTTGAAATGCACAAAGATTCAAGTAGCAAGATCCCCTTGATCTTGATTCAAAAGATTTTTTTTTTTGGAAGGTTTCTACAAAATAAAGCTCAAGAAAATTGGCTTTGATTTGAACCTAGAAACTCACAAAGGTTTCACTTGTCTTAACTACCTAAACTCTCTTTGGACTTCTATTCATAGTTCTTACACTCCCTCTCAAAGATGAAATGAAGATTAGATGAGATTCTATCAAAGACTTATTAAATCCTATCAATGATGTTGAAGACCCCACTCACACCTTTAAGTGGGTAGAAAAGGTCGCTGACAAACTCTGCTTGGCCCACAAACAATGTAAGGCTACCACTAAATGTGGTTATCTTCTACAGATGATAGTCCAGCACCACATGGGGCGCAAGACAACTGTCGCTCTCAAGGACCTAGAGACACTGTTCCCTAGCAATAGAAAGCGAGCCAGCCTTTACCACACTGACACCGCCCACAAAGAAACATGAAGGCAAGCCAGTCAGTACTGATGTCGACATTGCTCCAGAGATTTTATCCAGCGACATAGGAGCCGAGTGTGCTGAATCCGGCGGGAGCCTTCTACCTTCTCAGGTCCCAAAGGAGGTACTAGCACAACATGAAGCCCTCCTCCAATAGGCTACAACAAGACGACAAGCAGTAGCAGTAGCAGTCAGCTCTGGAAATGCGGGTGCATCTGGCTCTGGAGGAGTCCAAGTCACTCAGGGAACTTCAACAGTGCAGGCATCATATCCTCCTCCTACCATTTCCGTATCTCAACCACTAACTACTCTGCTCGTTACCACTTCCTTCATGCTTAACACATGATTTGACTCCACTCTTCCAAAAAAACCTTCTCTTGTACATAGTCCCCTATACTTGGCTCCTCAATCAACGTCAATGATTTTGCTCTACAATTACTCACTCAAATTCCACCCATTTCTACTCATTCTTCTCCTTCCCGTGTTTCCTCTCCCCCGAAACTTGCAACACCTCACAGTCTCCTCCTCTCAATCCCCAATCTCCTCCTCTTAATCTACAATATCCTCCTTTGAAACCCCACACCCTCCTATTCCCCAAATCTCTCTTCTCCACAATTTTCAGATGTTCTCCCCTACAACCCTATGCCTTATCTGAATTACCAACGGTCCTTTCCTGACATCGGCCTATGGGAGCAACTACCACTAACTGCCCAAAAGATGATATGGTTGGTGAATGAGCTTCAATACAGAATCTATGGCACTTTGTCCAACAAGTAGTAAGGCAGGTCGATGATGGCGCCATTCTACAACTTCAGAATGAAAATGAAAACTTGGTGGCTGAATCTGCTCAACAACAACAACAGATCCATAATCTCACAACCTATGATCAACAGCAGCAACAAATGCTCAGCCACCTAGAGAACCAACTCCAGCTGAAGGTATCCAATATGCCAACCGTCATCGACAACCTCTTAGCAGAGCGGGACGAGGCCTTAACTGATGCAAGAGCAGCACGTTTCGCTATGAAGGAACAGCTGGAATTGGTCAATTTCAATAATTTTGCACCACCAGCTATTCCCGAGGGAACCCAAATTCCAGTGGGGGCATATAAGCAATTAGCCCAAAAGTTGAAAGCCACGACAAAGTAGCACACTAAACTACAACAATCATAAACTGCTTCCGTTGAGGCCCTTAACCAACACATAGCCACCTTGGAAGAAAGATTGAAGGCAGCCGCTCAGTCCACACCTTCTGTCCATGCAGGGCATGTTCAGTTCCATGACTCCGGGCATCACTTTGATGGTTCAGATGGTGGAGATGGGGCACGATCTCAACCACCACCAACACATAATCAAGGCTCGTCGTTCCAAGGGCAGTCTCAAGGGCCAATAGCTCAATCACCGACCAATCCTCAAGGCACCAGTGGAACTTCCTCCTAACAACAATTCACTTCTACCGCTTCTAACCCCATCGACACAACTAACTTTCTCTTTCCACGCCAATTTTCTCTCGAATCCCAACACATTGCTGTCTCTAACCCTTCACCTCCCCTCTCCCCTGAACCAGACCTCCAAATTGAACATGCCTTAGTTGTTGAAGCACCTACAATAAGGCACCTGATCTCTCCAACTGCACCAAGCAAGGAACAACTCATCTCCCAAGAGTTCGCAAAAAAATATCCACCCAAGGAGCGCGGCGGTTACATCTTACCAGACTTGGACCACTACAAAACTCACAAGGAAGTCGTCAAGCTCTTGGATCTGCAACCTGCCTGGCGCCATCAGCTCTTTTTGCAAAGCAAAACATTCATGGAATGTCTCGACGCACCGACATACATGCACATCAATCCATTTTATTACCAGGTGGCGCGTAGAGAACCATTTTCCACCACAAAGCGGAAAAATACGATTTACTGGCCCAAGCTAACTGGTGTAAATACATGAAATCCAGCAGATGACATGATTACCAATTGCCGTGTCTTTCACCAGAAACACCATGGCAACCCGGATCGGGATGTGCGCTACTTTGTAGATAATTGTGGCCTGGTTGCTTTCTTGGCAGAACTCACTGGCTATTGGGATCGAGGCCTCCCACCAAACGCCATTGATATCAATAAGCCCTTGCAGACTGAAATGGATCACATCAATGTGGCGTGCCTTGATTACCGTGCAACCCTCACTTCAACGTTGCACGTCGATATGGTGAACTCTAGAAGATCCATGTGTGAAAAATTGCCTACATTGGCAAATCTAGCCATGTAAAATATTGTACATTTTGTCAATAATTTTTGTTAGTCACTTGAATGGCCAAAGTGCCACTTGTAAATCCACACCTAAGGTAGGTTACCATGAGTCAAGAAGAGTGGTTGTGTCCATTTGGTAGTGATTCCTACTTTGTAGGATCTAGACCTTGATTTATGATGAGATTTGTACATACCATGCACCTACCAAGCATGACTCTTGGATCTAGGCTAGGGTTTTCACATTAGGGCAAGAAAGTTGAGTCTACTTCCTTATTACATGCTGGATTTTCACCCAACTTTGCAAAGGAAGTGTCTTTTACTATGTATTCCCATTCTCCATAGTGAGAAGATAGAAACTTTTTGGAGCCTCAAGGAGAAACGCAGATTTTCTCTCTATGCATGGTGATTGTGATTGATTCCAATGTAACTAAGCTTTGGCAGACTTTAAACTCTCTCTATAGGCCATACTACAGCCTCATTTTCACATGTGTGAATTCAAATTTCAGTTTATGATCAATGATCTGATTGTCTCTCTTATTTTCTATCAAGCTACTAAACTAGATCTTGTTTTCTGATGACTAGTATCTGATAGATTGTTTAACAAGCGCACAATCAACCATGTGGATCATTCAAAGATCCATTTATGGTCCTTAGTACTATACCTTTAACATGGTATCAGAGCCAAGTACAAGGCTATTGATCAGTGTTTGAAAGTAATCCAGTTTTAGCATATTTTTGGTGCAAAAAGCTAGTATTGGAAGGGCGAGCTGGTATCTTGGAATTGGTGAGGGGATTTGATCCCAAACTTCTTGTGGATCAAAATCCGTACTGTTCACACGTGTGGACAACTCTGAACCAGCATTTAAACCCCCATATTCATTGGATCACTGTAATTTCATCTGGTGTCAGTTTGATGTAATTTTTGGTGCAAATCCTAGAATAAGCTATCAAGATCACTTGTCATTAATTAGTTTTGGATTTGATTCATGAGAACTAATTAATCTAGGCTGAATTCAGACCTTCTTAAAGTGGAAACCAGGTCTAGAAAGTACATCAAAGTGAAAGAGAGAGATAGAGTCATTCTATTGTCCAAAAATAGCCAAGATTGGCAAGATAAATAATTTTAAACAATCTAAGCTAAATGTAGAAAATATAAAAAATATTAAAAATAAAAATAAGTTATTAAAAAAGTTAAAAACATATCACACAACATTCTCAATCCCCAACATTGCAAAAAGTCAAAAGAGTTTTTTGCATTGAAGCCGACTACCAACTTGAATGAAATATTATAACTCTCCAAATAGGAGGAGTTGTGATTTCAAGAAATCCCTACATTATAATGTGGATTTTAGTGTATTTAAATGGATAATCATCATTTAGAGATTCTCTCATTTAAAATTTGTAGAGATTGTTTGCTATGCACATGGTATAAGGTCTTGTCTTTATTTGAAATCTCCCTACAATCTTCTTCTTCCATGGTGTAGAAGCACGATTGATCATCGACACATTTCGAGAGGTAAGTCTTTGTTGGATTCTCCTCGACAATAGTCTCACCCCATACTAATATTTCTCTATCTCTTTTTTTTGCCTTTGCTTTTAGAATATGTCTTTTAAATTGCTCTTGAAGGACTTTATTTAATTTTTGTCTTCAACAGTCTGAAACAAAAAAAAAAATACTATGCTTAGCACGAGATGGAGACTGAGACTATGCTTGGCATAGGATGTACAAAATAGATAATTAATAAATTTCTATGCTAAGCATGAATAGAGAATGCAACTATGCTTAGCATAGGAGATGTACAAAATAAATAATTAATAAATTTCTATGCTAAACTTGAGTGATGTGAATACCATATCTCTAAATAATATAAAAAATGGAGTGAGAGCTATATTTTTACTATTCAGAGGATAAAGAATCTGGCACTCCTCGAAATCTCGACAATTCAGTCCAATTAGAAGGGCTTCTTGAACTTTCATGAATAATTTATGCTTGTATTTTGAAAAACAAAATAGTGAACAATATCATAAAAAAATAGAAAAATTTGAAAAAAAACATAGAAATATTTTTTACCTATAAATTTGTTTTTCATTTTAACAACGGAGAGTTGACCATCAACAACCTTCGTGAGCACATTGATTATCAAAGAAATTTATTCCTTGCATATTTTTTCACTCAAAAATTGGAAATGTGAATCAAAGCATATCTTTTTTAGAATAAGAATGAACAAATTCTACATAGAATGTAGATTTGTCGGTATGGGTTTAATGTCTGAGTGGTGACTACATCGATGATTCACAACGTTCAATTCACTTAATCACGGATTCAAGTAAATCTACAAACACATCCAATTGACCCTCGACATGCAAGCTTTTCACATATTCGAAAAAGATCTACTTCTCAAATTCCGAATCCAATCAAATCCAAAAGAGCCATATTTATTGAGAATCCTGAATCTTCTGACACTATAGAACTAGTTGAGGTAAATAAACATCCTAATGTTCAAGCAGCTATTTAGAATCAAGAAATTTCCACAAGCAACTACAAGTGGCACGTGATCAATTTACAAATATGACTTCAAAAGAAAAGAAAGATATAAGAGAGACTTGGATTCAAAATCGATTTTGACAAAATGTCAAAAACATATGAAGACAGGAGATTTGGAAGACACAATGTACTATTTGGTGTTCATCCTCTTGCTTACAAAAATTAGACAATAAGTGAAGAATTGAAATCCAATTTTTTTTTTGCAAAGTAAAGATAAAAAGAATTACTATTTGCGTGCAACAGTGAGATTCAACAAAAACTCGTATTCAAATTTTCTAAATGCAACGAAGGTTTGCCAAAAAGCCTACAAAACTGTTCTTGCAATTGGAAATTCACGGCTTCAAAGAATGCACACACGACTTCAAAAAGATCCAACATTGCAAAAATCGCTATAGAGTAGAACTGTTTCTCCTGATGCTTTGAATGTTACGGCTTGGCTAAAACATTTTGTAGATACACGTGCATTGAGAGAAATTATCAAATTTAGTATATTTTCACTTGCCAGATCATTTTACAAAATTGAAGATATTTTTGATGTACAAAGAGTTCGCCAAGACAAAAAATGTTGCCTATTTAAGTTACTCATATTTTCTTAGGATTTGGAAGAGAATATTTGGTTTGGTGAAGATTTCTAAAAAATCACGAATGACAGTGTGTTCTACTTGCGAGTTTTTAAAATCTGCCAACCAGCTTGCAAAGACCAATGATGAGAAAGGTAAAACTTAATTAACTTTCAATACTTTTAAAACTTTATTTTTTCTGATTTTTATGTTAAATTTTAAAATTAGTTATGTTATGATATTGTCATAGTTTTATTGAATATTTTGTAGTGGATGCTGCAAAAGTGTTTTAAGTACACAGAGATTAACAAATAGTTGAAAGACAAAAGTTGGTGAAACATCAAAAAAAATGCTTGGAATGTCCGCAAAAGTATCTAGGCCAATTGTCATCAATATCATGAATAAAAAAAAAACGATGTTATGTCATTTTGTTAGAGTGCCAAAAAAATTGAATGAGACAAATTTTATTTAGGTTTATCTCGTTGGAGCACTCGTGTTTAATGGCACATTGGGGTCAAAAGTATTTTTTAATTATCCCAATGTTCAAAATGATCCAAATTTGACAATCACCATTATACAAAAGATAATTTGCGAATTTGGTGGTAATCTTCTAGAAATACTCTATTTGCAACTTGACAATACTACTAGGAAAAATAAATATCCAATTGTCCTAGCTTACTCGTCCATGTTGGTAGAGAATTTTTTTTTTCAAAAAATAGAATTTTTTGTTGGTGGGTCCATTAGGGGAAACCTCAACTCAAAAAGGGCCCTATAAGCAACTCGAACTTAGTGAGAGAATGACTAGAGAGAGAAAGTATAAATGGCAAGATTTGTTGCCGTTTTTCTAGTTTCCGGTGCTGCCCGCCGTCTAACTGGTGTGGTTAACTCATTACAACTCAAACGAAATAAACACGTCGCCTAAGCACACAGTCGACTAAGCACACGCCGCTTAAGCTATCAGTAGCGGGAGGAGAAGGAGAGGATAATTTTATTCACGCTGTCAAGAAGATATCAGTAGCGGGAGGAGAAGGAGAGAATAATTTTTTGGTGTTCCCTTCAAAAATCTTTGAAAACATTTGAAAGGTAGATTATATAACATGCATGTTTAATGATTTACAAGCTTGTTTTGG
Source organism: Diphasiastrum complanatum (assembly GCA_029204225.1). Classification (NCBI taxonomy): domain Eukaryota; kingdom Viridiplantae; phylum Streptophyta; class Lycopodiopsida; order Lycopodiales; family Lycopodiaceae; genus Diphasiastrum; species Diphasiastrum complanatum. The sequence goes on along the minus strand of CM055107.1, from coordinate 16,730,757 downwards.
TTTCGTGTGAATCGTTTTTCTTGTTACATGATTTAGTTTGTTTGATTTTGAAATAATGGAAAAGTTTGATCTTCATATTGTGCTCCCACTCGATTGTGCTCCAATCTATAAGAGAAACACCAAAGCTGGTCAGATTAATGAGACTTGTAAGAAAGAACTTAGAGAAAAAAACTGTAGAAATATTGATTTGTGGACAGTTGGATCAATTTATCCCAAAGATCCAAGTACAAGATGGTTTTTAGACTTTCAAACTATTGGCCAATTATTGAATTTTGTGTGTAATGCACATAGTGGATTGTTGGGATATTGTCAAAAGTTGAGCCAATATTGTCTTAATGAGAGTATGAGTGTGCTTATAGGTAAACCATTTCATATCAAGAAATTGTATACATGTGAGAGTGGAACATTGGAATACAATGAGTCCAACAATTTATTTTTGGATATTAACAAAGTAGTGGCATACATGATTAAATATTACAAAATATTTGAAAGAGAAGTCCAAGAAAAATTGATATTGATTATTAAACTTGATGAGTCTGAAATTGTTAAGGGACAAAAATTGGAACGGGTAAGTATCACCTTTATGAACAGAACATTGAACAATACTGAAAATGATGCAGATGATTTCTCATTTAGTGTTCAATCAGAGAATGAAATATGGTGGTTAGCAGCATTTAAGGTATATTTCAATTTTACTTAGTATTGTATTTTATCACCTAAGTTGCTAATGTCAATGTTCGTAACTTTGTATGTGTTTGTTACTTTTCAGGTTTTAAAAGAAGACCATGCTATCTTGCTGTGGATTTTTTCGACTTCAGAATATGTGAAGATTATTGAAGAGCATATGGGTGGAAACAAGATATATGTGCCAAACTATGGCACGTTTCAAATTTTATGACATCTTGCAGGTGATTTAAAGACACTGAAATGTATGTACAATGTTTCTCATGGGGCAAATACTAAACACCCTTGTTTGTATTGTATGAAGAATTGTAAAGACTTGAATTTGACAAGATCATGAGTTGGTCCAACAAGAGATCGAGAGGATCCAAACTTTAGACCCGTGTTGCGACCTCGTGCTAGGAGGACTGGCAGAAAATCTCGCCCATGGCTCAGAGATATTAGGAGGTTACAAAAGTCCACCAACCTTCTGATACCGAAAGCTCACTTCAACCGAATAGTGAGGAATTTGACAAGATCACGAGTTGGTCCAACAAGAGATCGAGAGGATCCAAATTTTAGACCCGTGTTGCGACCTCGTGCTAGGAGGACTGGCAGAAAATCTCGCCCATGGCTCAGAGATATTAGGAGGTTACAGAAGTCCACCAACCTTCTGATGCCAAAAGCTCACTTCAACCGAATAGTGAGGGATGTGACAAGATCTTTGTCCGTGGATGTCAAATGGTGCGTGACTACAATTGAAGCATTGCATACAGCCTATGAAGATTATCAGATTAGGTTTTTTGAGGATACTGTGCTTGCTGCTGTACACGCAAAGTGGGTGACTATCATGCCCAAGCCATTAAAAAAGTAAAATGCTTTATGGAATTGTTCATCAGCCAAGGTCAAAATGTCGATATACGTCAGGTAATTTGGATTTGGATGTACACTGATTTTATTTATATGATTTTTTACTTTTGTGTTTTCGTCTAACTTGTCTATTGTTGATGATTTGCAGTTCACCTGTCCGAAATTCACACAAAATGACATATTTGAATTTTGACAAGAGAAGCTTAAGATTTTTCTCTCTAATGCAACATCGGTGACAACGGATCAAGAAGCTGGGGAGCTTACACTTGAAAGAGCTCATGGAAAAGAAATTTATATAGAAAAATAGAAAAATGGTCTTATTGAAAGGCCAATACAAAAATATGTACTTCAAAAATTTACATTCAATGTGTACAAATGATGACCCTTTTGGGTCTTTTGATATTCGATTGTTGCTATTTCCATCATTTGATATTCTATTGTTGCTATTTCAATTCTTCATTTCACTTTTCTTGAACGTGCACATGAAAACAATGGAATTACATTTATCAATAAACAATGTGGGTTAACCAAAAGTTAACAATCTAAAATTTCACAAAGAAAGTTAAGCTCACCAATATTGTAGATTTACTGATTCATCAAAGCTTTAATTTGTTTCGACAATTTCTATGCTTGACAATAAATCTTTGCATGAGATATGATTTTCTTGCCTTGCTCTAATTTGCATTAACATTGCAAATGATATATCAATAAATCATTGTTAATAAATAACAGTATAACAATTATATAACAGACTATTTAATACAAAAACGTACCATTCTTCCATTTACTCGAAAACCATAGCTTTGAGGTATGTCAAATTGGAGCATTGTAAGTTTCGATCGTATATATTTTAGACTCCAGTCCTCCTCCACTTCATAGTTGAACCATCCATCCAAGTTAGTTTAATTTCAGCTAGTTAAACTCGGGCAGTCTTTTCCCGACGGACAACAATATATTATCCAATCACATATCTAGACTCTGCCTAGCAAGAGTTTTGAATTGGCTAAAAATATGTCCGAGAAATTGTAAAAAAAATTTATCCGGCAAACACCGTTACCGTCCTGCACACATGTAAAATATTGGGACATGTGGACATCGAATAGTTGAAAAGTAAAAAAAAGTGTCTTTACAAAGGGTCCTTATAGCGCTTGGACCTCCCCTAATGACACCCATGATCAAATTGATCATATGTTTAGCTGTTTTTCCAAAAGACTAAGACGCAACAAAGCATTTTCTTTACAAGTGCTTTAGAGCATTGTTAAAAAATCATACGTGCCAAAGCCAATCGTGTCGTTAATTAGACACACATATAATTTTCATGAATATATTAAGACGTCCAATGAAACAGGTCACTGTGTTGCTAGTATTAATGACATTAGCTTTCAACACCAGTTCAAAATCAAATGTAATAAAACTGGCATCACATTGCCATGAGGCAAACAATTTTCAAGTTCAGTTTCATGGCTATCTCTTAAAGGAGTACAGTTTTTGCTCAATATGTCATCAGCTCAAATCAAGCTTGCTACGTTGAAGTCCATGCTAGAAGAACAAAAAGTACAAAGAGAGCATCATGATATATATTCATTTACCTCATAATTTTTGGAATCAAGTATTCAAACAACTTATCAATTTTTTGATGAGTTTGATTAGCATTGGCGGATGGACTTTTTGGAGGAACAAAAAATCAGTTTGCTCAACCTCGAAGATGCATCAACAGCTGAAGAATTTCATTGGCCTCATAAACTAGGAACTTCAAGTACATCTTCAAATCTTCCTCGAGATAATGATTTCTTGCAGCTTGTGCAATGTGAACAATGCAAAATTTATGTGGGCTCAAGGAAGAATAGGCAGAAAGTGTAAAAGCTGCAAAAATGAAGTGGTGCAGTGATCTGAATGAAATCCAAATTAGAAGCTTTGTTGCACTTCTAGCTTTAGAAAACTATGAAGGACATCCATTTTGGATTGCCAAAGTGCTTGGTTTCATTCAATATAACAACCAAACAAAAGTACTACGTGTTCATTTGTTGCGCACCACTTCAACAAATGCTTTTTTTGGGAAGGCACGAATTTGAAATGTTGCAAGTAGATTCAAAGGGCAAGAGAAAACGATTGCCAAAGAACCAACCGAGGATTGATAATTTGAATTTACAAGATGTAGGTGATGTGGCTTTTGATTTTGAGTTAACAACGACCAATCATCTACAAAAGTCAACTATAGCCATATTGAAAGAACGACTTGGATTAATGGGACAACCATTGATTTTGATATATATTTTTAATACAATTTAGATAACCCTTAAAAAAAAGCCATGATTTTGGCCTAAAACTAGCACCACTAAAAGATATAAAAAAAGTTACTCTTTTTTAGTTCAAAGTCCCAAAACAAATGTCATCGTGTTTTGAATACATTTCTGATAACCTCATGTTGATAACAAATCATGTTTATTTGTTTTGATCACTCGATTTCATTTTTTTGTTTTTAGCTTTTTACTTATCAACATCTTTCAATACCATAAGAATGAATATTATCTGACTCATTATGATCAATTGATCAATGTCCTTTCTTTTACTCACTCTGATTATTTATAACAAGTCATTATTATTTTGAAGAATTTTATTCTCCTTTTGGAGAACCTTGTTTTATGGCAATTTTATTTGCAGTATATTGTCTTTTTTATTACAATATGAAGATATACGTCTAATTACATCTTCTAAACAATGAATTCTTTCCATTGAAAGTGCATCAACATATTCTTCTAATCTTTCACAATAATCTAGTAGACCATTCTTTCCAAGACACACACAAAAATATAGCTTGAGTAATTGAACAAAATTTGGGATGCTGCTGCATGGAGTATGGATTTTTAGGATATAATGTCCAGTCTGTCCCTAAATCCAAATTCGTTTTCATGTCAACTCTATAGTGAAAACAATTATCATCTAATAAGCAAGCTGCTTTTATACCTCTTTCAATTAGAGGAGCATATTCTTTAGAAAGATCTATATGGAGATGAAAATTTTTCATTGTAAGAAGAAAAATTTGATTATGATCAGTAGTAGTTCAACCAAAAATATATAAATACAACACACATTGTCTTTATACATGTCACACCATTTTAACATTTTTTTGTAGCACTAAAAAATGGGAATTGCTCTTTGATTCAAAATGTTGCCATGGTGCTCAACTTTTTTTTTTTTTTTGAGTTTGCGCAATTTGTATAATATAGTTGTCATCCTTATTTTTCAAGTCTTGCTCATTTCTCTTTTCTCTCTCGAGATGTAGGCATGTTATGTAGCATTTGCAAATGATGATTCATATTTGATGCAAAATGTTTTAATAACGCCCATTTCCTTTCTCGAGTTTGCTCAATCTATTGTAATGAGTAGGCGCTCTTCTTTTTCAGTTCTTGCCCATCTCTCTTTTCTCTTTAAGAATGATTTCTCCTGAGGGGTGATGTGACCAAGAGAAACCTCGGTTAACCATGACTGTAATCATAATTGTAACCAAAATGGTTTGGTATTGTAAGTACTCTGATGTACTTCTTGTATTACAATTTTTAATTTTCATCAAATTTTCCATCCTACATGACATTTCTTTGGAAACATGCAAATCCACAGGTCTCAAATTCTCATCATTAAAGTGCTTTGGCAACACTAACTAGATTCTCACCAATGGCCCCATACATAGTTTCTATGTCAAAATGATACATGTTACCATTTTACATATCAATGAGATGCCCATTAGGACATGCAAATTTGATTTTTTTTAGTTAAACTTTGTCTTGTTACATTTAGGAACTCATATTAGTTGGTCTAAAAATAAAGTGGTTTGTTGGATGGTTAGACTATGTATGATGTGCTCGATTTCTAGGACTAGTTCTTTTTACTTAAGAGTGTCCTTTCAGCTTAGTAACATGTTATCTTTGATGTTATTGGCACATGACATCTAGGTACCTTGTGAAGGATAGTGGGTCGACTTGAGCAAGATGATAATCCCTACCATGTTGATGCAGTTCAAATGTCGCTTGTTGCTTCGTTGACATACTTGGAATTCACTCCCAAGTTAGGCTCATCCTAACATTGTACACTTGCGCATAAAATATGCATCATGTTGTAAGTGATGTGCTATGCACTAGCTTAAGAGAGAAAGAAAAAGCTAGGTACCTTGTGAACTAAGCATCTCACCCCAAATTATGATCACCTTGAGATATGTTTGCTTAATGCACTTGCCCATTCTTGTATTATTTGCAAGACTACTCTATAATATATGTAAAATTTATGATACGAATTATTTCAAGGTCTTTGGCAAAAGTAGAATGGATAAGAGTGGTTATTGTATCCACGAGGCCCTAATTGGAATCTCGGTTCTAGAAAAAGGACCATTGGGACCATTGTGTTCCAAAGTTGACTATGCCTATCTAATGATGTAGTATTCTACATGATCATGATAATTCAATTCAATATGAATGCACTTTGAGAAAAAAAAATGTTAAAGGATTACAACAATAATGTTTTTTGATTAAGGAACATCAACAAGAATATACCAATCATGTAAAGTTTGACTCCACTCTTGTTGATAACATAAATTCTTTTGAGATATCACGATGAATGCCCAACTTAGCTTACTATAAGCATAATATGTCATGTAGGAAAGGATTTTGGGCAACCCAACCAAAATGTTTGGCTTTGCTAGCATTGAACCTACACTTTCCCCTCCATTGCTAGTTTTGAGAATGTTTGGATTGAAGTACAAAAAGTGATGGCTTGTACTCATAATTTTCAAATTGACCTTTCCTCATATACACCTTCTGCATGTGGAATGAACATTAGGCACACCTTCAAACTACCCATATCATGGTGCCAAAATAACAATCCTCTTGTGAGATTTGTCATATTTCAAGTCTTAAGGATAAATTCTCATGCAATTTATTCTCCAATAATTGGAGTTTTGGTTAAAACTTTCTATTCTTTCCATGAACTCTCCATTGATTTCATTGAACCACACAAAGTACATATAAGATAAAATGATTTCTCATGCAAATTCTTTTTGTAGTGCTATAGCTTTGCATGTACATGGGTTGTCTTTATGCCCATTCATGAGCCATGAGCTTAAAAACACTCTTTATGCATGCGCAAGAACTTTGGGTTAGGCCAAATTAGTTCCGAACAATGTTTAGAGCGTGTAGTTAATGTTCACATCTATGAGAACCATCGTTTGGACCATTCTTTTAAATTCTTGACATAGGTAGAACATTCACTTATATGCTTGAGCTTATCTTGTTTTCTCATAGAACCATTCACTCAGGCAACCATCGTTTCTTGTGATTGAATTCACTTTCCACGGGTGACTGGACCACATGGAAAGGTTCTTGTGATTGAAGTCACTTTTCACGGGTGAATAGGGCACATGGAAAAGCCCCCTAAGTCCCATACACTAGGGAAAGGCTTTACACTCTCGAGTTATTCGTCATGTGGGAGTGCCATAGCTAGGACCTTTCCCTTGCGTAAAATCACTCTCTTCTTTTCTTTTTTAACGTCGTAAGGTGCATGTAAGAAATTTACAACAAAATATAAAAAAATGTTCTCACATACCAGAAAGTGCATGTAGGAAAAAAAATTACAACAAAAAAAAGCTAAAAAATAACTAAAGAATATTTTTACATCGGGCAAGGCCCTTTCCTCCCCCTCTCGCTCAGTGCTTTTCTTTCATATTTTGTGGACAACTATGAATACAAGACCTTCTACACAAAAAATTTGTGTAATTTAAGAACCTTCAATGCAAAAGGTTGTCGAAATTAAAGTATATGCTCAATGCTTTTCTTTCATATTTTGTGGACAACTATGAACTTACATGACCTTCTACACAAAAAAAATTGTGTAATTTAAAAACCTTCAATGCAAAAGGTTGTCTAAATTAAAGTCAAACTTTTGCTAATATTTTGTGCTTTGAAGTCCTCCCAAGATGCTTAATAAATAGAGGCTTTCTTTAAGTACATGGCACAAAAAGGCAAAACTAGCATTTGGCCAAGTTCTCAAACACTCTCCATGTGGACTAGTCACCTATCTCAAAAAATTGGAAGCGCCACCAATTGACATGTGATGAGGGTTTTTCTTAATTCCATAGGAGAACGGTGGTTGCCCGAGTGAATGGGTCTATGAGAAAACAAGATTTTAGCTAATGTTGGAGAGAGAACGAGTCACCTGTTTAGAGGTTGTTTACCCAGAGCAATGTGAACACTGAAGTGAATGGGTGACATGGAAAGAGCGTTGGAGACTCGAGAGAACGGGTCACCTGTTCACCCGGAGCAATGTCAACAATGAAGTGAATGGGTGACCTGGAAAGAGCGTTGGAGACTCGAGAGAACGCGGGTCACCTGTTCATCCAAGAGCAATGTGACCACTGAAGTGAATGGGTGACATGGAAAGACGCTCTTATAAAGAGCATTGTGAGCACTGAAGTGAATTGGTGACATGGAAAGACGCTCTTATAAAGAGCATTGTGAGCGCTGAAGCGAATGGAATGGGTGACATGGAAAGACGCTCTTATAATCCGACATTCTCTCCTTTTAAAAGACAAGAATGAATGCTAATGGCCATCACTTTCATCTTTGAAGCTCTCCTTGTGGCTCAGCGGTCACAGTGGCACTTTTTGAGGGGAAAAAGCAGATGAATTCACGAGAAGCCTCTTAAATGACAATGCACCTCTCGCTGGTCCCAGCCCGCCAGTCCCCATATCCCCACGCACCCATCCCAAGATCTTGGCGGCTAGTGACCAGTGACCCCCAGTCAAGGACACCGACCCAAAACAGCACGAGAGAAACCGCAGCCCAAAAACGGAGCAATAAAGGCAGAGGACCACAGGGGCCCTAATGACACAACACATCTCACGCCCCCCTCACTTAGATGCTCGCCACCAGGAAACAACTGCCCGATTCTTGACACGTGGAAGCATCTTAACTTGTACGGGAGAATCCGACGGTGGAAAGGTCGAAGTTGTAGCGTGTGAGTGGCGGGGTAAGTGACCGTATCTCCGCACGCGTAGAAGATACCAGTCGTCGCGGTAAATCTTTGGCAGTAACTTTTTCATTTACCCCGATGGAAACGTATTGGAATATGCGATTTTACTGCGTGGTTTACCAGGCGTCGCCGTGGCCGGCCCCCTCGCACGAGGCTGCCTTATTCTATCGGTACCGATGGCCATGTGTGGTTATATGAAAGCGATGGGCATGCATGCATGCATGCATGTATGGCATGGTACATGCATGCATGAGCATTGAAGATGAGGTGTCCTTTCTGGCTGCTGGGCCGGATGACAGGGAATTCTAGTTAGCCTTTCGTTTTCGAATTTTTGTTGGGGAATGGGCCCCGGGGGGCGATTGGACGGTGGGGATCGTGACACGCGACCCCTTTGGAGGCATCGGACGGCTGTGGTGGGCCGAGGGACCTGAAGAGAAAGCCAGAGAAAGAGAGCGAGAGAGAGAGAGAGAGAGAGAGAGGGAGAGAGAGCGAGAGAGAGAAAGCGAGAGAGAGAGAGAGAGAGAGAGAGAGAGCGATGGTCAGAGGAGGAGAGGAGTGCTTCGTAACGCCTGCCTTTCTCTTTCGCAGTATTTGCTTCTTTTTCTTCTTCCTTTTTCTCTTTTTGCTCAATGCTGATAGCTGCGGGCATCAATTCTCTGTATCCAGCACAGACAACCATCATCAAAGCAAGCTCTTGCAAATTTAAGGGGCGAGCTATGGCCGATCGCCCACAGCCCACCTATCCAATATGCATTATCTTCTTTACTTCTCTCTGGAATCTGGATCTTGAAAGATAATCTGACTTGTGTGTATCTTGGATTTAGAGCTTAGCAATCATTCAGACTTCAGAGTTCTCAGCTTGGTGTCCACTGTCCTTCCGCTGAATTTGTTGTCTTGCCAGTGTAATACACATAAACCTTTGTGCCATGAACCTTTGTGTCTCTCGATTTGATCGTGTACCATCCTCTAAATTAAATGAGCATTAGCATTGAGAGGTCACTTCACCTTGGGTTGGTGAATCACTTGCAGACAGGAAGAAGCAATCATTCGTTCCGGCATCATTGTCCTGTAATCGTCAAATTAATACTAGGAGAATTGAAAACTGGTATCATCTATCTTGTCATTACATGGATCGTAGAGTTGTGCATTGTGAGACTCTGAGAGTGCATCCATCTTGTGTGATGTTCGTGAATAATAGATCGCAAGGCTGATTCAATCTGTGTACAAGGCAGTAAGCAGAATATTTCCGCTTGCATTCGATAAAGCCTTGCTGCGCCTCGTGAGGTACACTTTGTTGATTCCAGTATTGTAGCTGCCCCTCTTAAGTATTCTTCGTTATATATCTTAGCTGCATTCTACAATTCAAGAACGAGAACGCTGTTCATATGTCTTGAAGTTCTTGAACTTTTTATTCAAAATCTAGAAAGCACAACTCACATCGCACTGGACATCACATTACTATCTGCCTAATTCGCAAGGATTGTAATGCGTTCCGTTCCTTTTGGTTCTCTGCGTGTAACTTATGACGCAGTCTCTTCTTTCTGCATCATGGCTTCAGTCTTTGTTCCAAATATACGCTGTTGCTCTTTGGCTGATTATATTGTACACCAAGTCCAGCCTAGCACAGGATGCAACAATCACAGATGAGCGTGAGAAGCAAGCATTTTACGATGTAATGGGAGCGTTAAACCATGATTGGGACTGGAAAACCTTGCTTCCAGATCCTTGTGGGGTTAATGCCATCAAAGGTATCAACTGTGATCTTGAAGGCAACACGTTCTACTTTACAGATCTCAACTTCGGACCTACTTATGATAACACGCCAGCATGCAGCTTCAATGCAACCATCCATCCATCAATTGTTAAATTTACGCGGCTGCGAACACTCTCCTTTTACAACTGTTTCACGCAGGAGAACCGAACGATTCCTGTCGAACTTGGCAGGTTGGGATCCACTTTACTTAGCTTGACGTTCCGCTTGAACGCTGCTCTTATAGGATCTATACCTATCGAGCTCGGTAACCTGGATGGCCTGGAACGTCTAGTTATATCACAGAACAAGCTTCAGGGATCTATCCCTGCGGAGCTTGGAAATCTCACTAATCTAAAGCAGCTTGTCGTCAGTCGCAACGATGTCGGAGGCGCTATACCCTCCCAGATTGGCAGTCTGAAGAACTTGGTAGTTTTGGATCTAAGTCATAATTTGCTCAGTGGTGCAATTCCAGTCGATTTAGGAAGCCTGAGCAGCCTCCAAATGCTTGATGTTAGCTACAACCATTTGTATGGAGCAATTCCTGATGAAATTGGCAGACTTGGAGCGTTGACATTGCTTGATTTGAGCCACAATATGCTTAGGGGATCTCTTCCTCTTTCAATGGAAAACTTGCAACAACTGCAGCAACTATTTCTGAACAACAACCCGCTTGGAGGAAGGCTTCCTGACTTTTGGAGCGGAATGAGGAATTTAGTAAGTGTAGATCTTTCAGATTCTAATTACGTAGGCTTCATTCCTGAGTCAATTGGCCAAGCCACGAAGCTGAAGTACCTTGGACTCTCTGGAAACAAACTCACTGGTTCTATACCCTCCCAGCTTGGCTTTCTGCTGTTATCTGAGATGAACTTAAGCCAAAACTCCCTGTCAGGTCCGATCCCTTTCTCGGCAACTTTTTTGAGAAGGCTAGGCAGTAATTTGAAATTATCGAACAATTCCGGTCTTTGTTACGACCCGGCTAACTTCAACTTTACTCTGGACTTGAATACGTGCCCTCCAACTTCGTGGCTGGGAGGTTCTGTTCAAGAAATGCCATCAACCTCATCACCTAATGTTGCTCCGAATTCGAACCTTGCGGTAAAGGTCTACTTGGATTGGTTCGGTGCAACTTTCTCTGGATGCTTATCTGTGATCATATTGAGTGAAAGGCTTTTCCTTGAAGCTTAAATTTTCAGTGAAGGCTGTAAGGAAAGTTTCAGCGAGATCTATGACAAAAAACTAACAAGGTCCCTCGAAGTCAACTTGTCAGTGCTGTCTTAAGATTCTTGAATATCCAAGAATGGAAGACCTTTCTCAAATCTGTTCGTGAATTGGTTTGTATGCAAGCATATTGTCCTTTCTTTGGACAATTTAGACAGCAGATCATGAAACCAGGCATTAAGGTGACAAACATAAACGCTAACATCGAAGCAGCATGAGTACAAGATGAAGGGGGAAAAACGTTCTTGGAATCTGGACGACCGGAGAAAAAAACATTACTTATCCCTGCAGGAATATCGAGCTTATTATTTTGTTCCTGCCAAGTGTGGACCAACAGAGAAGTGTAGGCATAACATAACGCATTCCTTAATGGACGATACGTTCCTGAAACAGTAGCATGTGAATTTATTGTTTCCATCTTTCTCAGTATCTTGTCAAAATTCTGGAAATGAAGCAGACGGGAACTTGCTTTACGTCTGCAACAAATCTTTGATATACAGAAATCTGCAGTTTTCTGGTGGTTGCTATAAAAAGTTACTGGCTGTGTTTTAAGAGCTGAAGCTTTTAAGCATTCTTCAAGAAGGCCGCAGAGTAAGAACAGGCAAATAATTGTTGCATTAGATGATGTTAAACCCATCATGTGATAAAAGTGAATTATGAATGGACAAACGATTTTTGGTAGTGTCCTGCCAGATTTGAGGATGATGACAGATCTTTCAAGGGCATTGTGTTTTATGTTGAGTTTTTCTTATCCTTTTTCCGGTTGATAAATCCCAATGTATTTGAGTTTGAAATGATGCATTTTTTAAAGTGTCAAGGTCTGACGGATGTACAGCTCAATGTGAAGTATCGCTTTTACTGCTTAGCGATCCACTTCCCAAATGCTAGCTCTGTATATACCTTGAGGATTTTAGGTAAAAAACAATCATAATATATTTCTTTTCCAAGGGTTCCTTTTCTTTGATTATCTTAATCCATTCAAGGCCAGCATCCGCTGTGCTTGTTGTGAATCAGGGTTTTTTATTGTTGGTATGCATCGAATCTTAAATTGCTAACTGGAGCCGCTACTCTGTCCAAGTCCCAATTTCTTCCAACAGGTAATGGTTGAACATTTTCTGCAAGGATGACTATATACCATTTTTGTCAGCACAATGGAGTTTGAACTTTGTACTACAATTTTCAGAGAAAATTGCATTTGCAACCTGTGTACAACTTGAAATTATGTACGTCAAAATAGTACAGTATACGAGAGCTGTAAAGCTATAGTCAATCAAGTCGAATAACAAAACAATTTCCTTTTAAAAACATAACCATTATTATGGTGTGGCTTTTAGCAAGAAAAAAGCTTGAGCAATAACGAGGCATATGCCCTAACCCTAACGTATGGAGGTAAAACCCAGCCTGAGCTGGTGGTCGTCAGAGAGGGGTACGTAGAGGCCTCAAACTTCCATGATTCCATCCCCCATCCTCCACCCTGTATGTGACAGCATTGCGTTTTCAAATGCAATACCTATGATTTTTAGGCCTCCAGCTACAATCTGACCACCAGCCCAGTCTGGTTTTCAGCTCAGATTTCATCACCCAAAATTTGTTAGGAGACTGTTAATTTGTACTGCATGAAAACGTAGTCAAGGTTGTTGTTGATCTTAAATGTGGTTGCTCAGCTATATTATTAGCCTATTCCTAAGCCATCATAGCCTATTCCTTAGCATCATAATCAGTATGAATACAAGTAAAGCTAGATGGCCTTTGTCCTCTCGTGGAGTAAGCAGTGAGTTGCGAGTCAGACTGTCAGAGCTTGTTTCTCAAGTCAGGCTACCCAACAAAGATTGAAAGTTCCAAGTCAGGCTACCCAACAAAAGCTAAAAGTTAAGAATTCCAATGGCAGCACCCTACTTCACCCAATTATGCAACTTGTGGTGTCTTTATTAATAAGTCTGGAGCGTAAACCGCACCACGAGAGGGTGATACGGCACCCATCCCCCGGTGATGGTTGGGATGGCCGTACGGCCCTCCCACCAGGGGATATGGGCTCTGCACCCTCGCGTGGGGGTGGGGTGTATGCTCCTCCGTCTTGTATGGTGAAAGGGTCAAGAGGCTCATGGCCCATGGGTCCACGATGTAATGCAGGGTGAGAAGGTGGAGGCCCATGGGCCATTCACAATGTAATGCAAGGTGAGAAGGTGGAGGCCCATGGGCCATTCACGATGTAATGCAAGGTGAGGTGGAGACTCATATTTTGGAGAGAATGCACATTCCAGAGGGAGAAATGGCAAATTCCGCAGAGGTGAATATATGTTCATGGAGGTGCTTTCAAAATACACAAAATTTGTGATGTGGTAGTCTTTTTCATAAAATTTGTGGTAGCTTCTCATTGCCTATCCACATGCATTTTTTTGTCAAAAATTTCCAACTACGAATGTAAAAGTAATGTGGACTAATTACGAAAGTCGAAAATTTCCAAATGCGAACGGAAAAATAATGTGGACTAATTACGAAAATTGTTAACTTGTAAGGTTAACTTGTGAAAGACACTCTCATCCCCTCTTTAATTGGGCGGGTATATGTGCCTATCACCAATGTTATCATCACCATCATAGTTCACAAACAATTTTATAAGCAAAGAAAATTTAGACATACTTGCAAGAGGAGAGGAGAGGAGAGGTCTCTCTCTCTCTCTCTCTCTCTCTCTCTCTCTCTACTAATGTATTAGGTGGTTCACAAAAGATTGAAATCGATGACACTATGCTAGCTATGAGATATGCTTATAGAAGAGCCTTGGAAGAGGTGATGCATAATCTTTGAGCATCTATTTTGTGTACATGAACATTATTCCCGTGAAGAGTCTTAGTCCCATGAAGAGCCTTGGGAATGGTGATACATAATGATAATTCTTGGGCATCAATCTTGTGTACATATATATCACTTTTGCAAGCCTTTAAAAAAAAGATGCAATTGGAGATCAATTCACGTGATGAGAGAGAGAGAGAGAGAGAGAGAGAGAGAGAGAGAGAGAGTGTTAGCAGTGATGGAAAAAACAAGTTTCTTGCCTTTTGATTGGGCCACGTTTGCCTTTAAGTTTATATGAAGTGCATTTGAAATGCTTGAAAATGACATGTGACTTTAGAAATTTTTAGAGATAGAACATGTGACTTTAAAAAATTCATAGAAAGAGAAGTTTCTAAAAAAAGAAAAAGGTATAAAAGGGCAAGAGAGAGAAGGAGAGGCGTGCATAGGAAAGATAGGCATTTTTTTTTTCTTTAAGAGTTTTTTTAGGGTTTTGTTTTTTAGGTTTTACAGGGAAATAGCAATAATGTAAGTTGAGAGAGAGAGAGAGAGAGAGAGAGAGATCACAACACAATTTTAACATTATTACAACTAATAGAGGACACATGGGTGTCATATCACTTGGTGTTGCCAAAAATGGTAATTCTCTTTGTAGCTGTGATGATCTTAAGTGGGAGAAGAGGCCTGCCAATGAGATGGTAAGTGGGAGAAGAGGACCACCAATGTGATTGCGCACCAACAAATTTCTCATTGATTTGGTCTTGTTATATTTTATCACTCATCAGGAGGCTTCTTGTTGTATGAAAGAGCTTGGCCTTAGAACAATTTAACATGAAGTGAAATCTTGCATGTGTTTTTTTTATAAATATTATTAGAGCTTATGCACTCTATTCCTAATCATTTTTATTTACATTGTGTGCATTAGCATTGTTATAGATGATATGTTGATTGTATGTCAAGTTGATTGTGGAGAGAACTAAAAACTTCCTCTTTTTAATGAGTGGTTATGCAAAATGGGGCTTGGCATTTTGCGAGTTTTGTGAATTTCTTTTTGCCATGAGTCAATAAAAAGATAGCACATTGTGTGATATCTTTTTATGCCATTACTTGAATGTTTATTAATAAGAATTGTGATTTGGCACATAGTTAAAAATTGTGTACTTTTTCACACGTGTGAGGACTCTCAAATCAATGTAGTATAAGGTGGGTGTGATTGCACATAGTTTACACAAGATTGATTCACACAATCTAGATTGACAACAATCATTCATCAACATGTATCATTCACTATGAGAGTGTGCCATGCTAATCTCAATCTAATGAGGCTAAATACATCATTATGGATATAAGTGTACTTGGAGGATGATTCACGTAGTCTCATAATGTGTTCACAAATTGTCTCACAACATGAAAACACAACATAAGTCAATACATTGATGATTTAACCAATCCTACTTGCATGAAATCCGAAAGCAAGTTGATAGGCATTCCACACATGAACTAATAGTATGCTATCAAATAGAGAATCACAAATCATAACATTTTTGTATCTCACCAAAGCATTATAGTCATGTCGAATTATCTCAAGTCTACTTTGAAATTTTGACACATCATCAAGGCAGTTTGATTCAACTATCAAAGAAGTTATGAAAGTGTTAGAGGTGGATGAGATCATGCCTTCCCTTTGCATATTCTCACTTATGAAAACAAGTCTTGATGGGTCTTCTTGGGATCCCATTATCAATCCACCAAGGATCTTCTTCCATAGAAATTAATGGTATACACATGCATGCCATGAGTGACTCCTCTTCTTTGAAGCCATCTCCCTCTTGATTGTTGAAGTTCACTTGCCTCTTTCTTGCTTTTTCTTATATCTCTTCTTCTTGTAGCACTTTGAGACAACACTTTGAGACGACATGTAAATAAATAAATAAAGTCAGAAATAGAAAATTAGGTGCAAGGGTCGTGGCATCCTTGTGTGCGTAAGTCCATAGCCCAATGAGCACATGTAAAATATTGTATCATGGAATAAAATAGACTTGGGCCATGTAAATAAAATAATGTAAAAAGGCCCAAAGTCTAAGTTGATTAAATTATAATCAGTTGTCAAAGTCAAATTGGTGGTAAGTGGAGTGTGCTTCTTTGTGCACCATAGATTTAGTTGTGTTTTTTTAAAGGATAGGAGCAAAGTGTCGTACTCTTAGTACATCCATGTTTATACATATAAGATGATATCCAATGTAAGCTTTGTAGGCCCAAAAGGAGCTATTAGCCTTAAGAACAAGGCGGTTCCCTCTTTAGGCCCTCCAAAGTAACTAATAAGTATAATAGGCCAATAAGGGCCCAATGTAATTTAAATAACAGCTAACAAGGGCTAAATATCCCTCAACATAGTTATGTTTAGTTAAGTAAGAAAATTGTCTATAACTAGGCAAGAGACATCAATTTGTGGATCTTTTGGCTCATTTTCAAGTGAGAGCTTATTGCTTCCTCCTTGTGAATGTGAGCTATGGGGATCTCCTTTGCTAGGTCTCATGTGCCCTATCCACATGAATCAATGCTCATGTTCATAGCTTGTACTCTTCTTTCCACTACTAATGTGATTTCTCATTGTTTCTAGCTTTCTGTTGACATGCTATCATGATTGTCTTGTTCTCTTCTTGCTATTAGCTTTACTCTCATTTTTATTCCTACTTGTTTGGGATTTGGCACATGATATTATTTGGTATGATCGTGATGATTCTATGTGAATTTCATTAGATTTGATAAGTTTATTGCATTTGTAACTTTTGTTTTGCTAATTTCTAATTTTGAATTTTTCAAGTCTGTTTAGATCAATTTTTGACAATCATTTCGTTCTTTATCTCTAATTTGATTCCATTTCTTGTAGATCTTTGTTTTACCTTTCATTTGCACGAATTTGCAAGACATTTGGGGAAGAGGCGGAAAAGTTATTGCACTTTTTCCAAAAGCTGTCAAAATGGCCGATTAGACTTTTCCCTTCACTTTGTTTCAATTTTTCAGGCTTGATTTGACTTTTTATTTCAAGTTCACATAGGAATTTAGAGCATTGTCTAACTTTGATTTGATCCACATGGCAGGTCATTTGGATTAGTATCCAAAAAATTATGACAAATCCTTTTTTTTTAGCTCTAGTTTTGCTAGTTATCTTTCTTCAAAATTTGCATGTCTGTTCTATTGTTAATTTAATCTAACAAATTATATTCAATCATTGATCTGATCATATAGGCTGATAGAGCTTTTGTTAGATTTTTAGAGATATTGAGTTTGCTGATTTGGATTAATATTGAGGAAGTTATGATCAAATCAGTGAAGATGGATCAGACTAGCCATAATTTTGAATTTTGTTTTTTGTTTTTGAAGGTTCGCTAGATTTTTAACCTAAAAACAAATTTATTAAAAAAACCAGCCCTAACCTTATGTTTGCCCATTAGGTTTAGGAAAATGAGGAGTGCAAAAATACAGAGAGATATTATGACCAAAAATTGAAACCCTAATTTTTTAGGCTAAGATAAAAAAAAACACCTGAAAATTCTAGCTTAGCCTAACCCTCTCCATATAGTTCCTATCTAGCCCCTCTCAGACTCTCCCTGCGGCGCCAGCGGTTCCTGCTCCCGCCCCGGCCGTACCCTAGCCCAACCCCTTAGCTCTCTGCCTGCAGTGCCCATTCCCTCCTCTCTCTCTCTCTCTATATATATATATATATATATATATATATATATATATATATCCACATCTCCTCTCTCATGGCCCCGTCCACGCGTTCTCCCTCTCTTCTCTCCCACCCCCACCCCCGTTGGGGCTTTAGAGCACGAGCCACGCGTGGGAGGGGTTTGGCCCCGGTGCCTCCCAACACGTGACGAGTGGCCCGTGCTCGGGTGCCCGCCAAAATCAGGACGCGGGAATTTTCGGCGGGCGGGGCCGAGCAGCGGGCCCCCATGGCGCCAGGCCGTTGTCCCGGGTAGGGCGGGTGGCGCTGGGCAGCGCCAGATAGGGAGTGTGGCACCGGGCACCCAGGCTCACACACACACATGCAAGGAACTGGGTGGGTTTCTCTATATATCCCCTCCCAGTTCCCTTGCAAGATTGCTTATGGGATAAAAACTGGCTGCTTGGACACGTGGCATCCGGGTAGCCAGTTTAAAAAAAAAAACATGTGGTCAGGAGAAAACCGGGGCCAAAGGGCTACCTTGCTCGCAAGATGTGAGCCCCCCCCCGCCCCTCACGTTCTCTCTCTGCCCGGGCCTGCCTGCTCACATTCTCTCTCTCTCTCTCTCTCTCTCTCTCCCCCCGACGCCACTCTCTCCCTCTCTCTTATGACCTAACACTCCCTTCCCCTCTCGTGACCTGACCCCCATTCTCTCTCTTACCTCTCACCCTACAGGCATCGCTCGTGCCAAACATTCTCTCTCTCTCTCTCTCTCTCTCTCTCTCTCTCTCTCTCTCTCTCTCTCTCTCTCTCTCTCTCTCTCTCTCTCTCTCTCTCTCTCTCTCTCTCTCTCTCTCTCTCTCGCCCACGACACCTACGCCTCACATAAAAATTTAATATAAAAAAAGGGTTTCCTGACGTCAGCCAGGTGTCGCGCGCCCAACCGTGCCACCCCAGACCTAGTGCCCAAAAAAAAAATTTCTTCTTGTTTTTGGTTTCTTAATTTTTTTTTCCTTTTAGGATCCCAACATTTCCTGTTAAGAGCACTTGAGCCACTCACAAAAGCGATCTTCAAAATATTTTGCTCTTAAATTTTAATTTTTTCAATTTCTGTTAATGTTTCTCAAGCACTGAAACATTTCAAGGACCTAAAAGTGTTATCCATTTCAATTTGTAAAATTTTTATAAGGACCCCCTTTTTTCTAAGTTTCAACTAACTAATTTCCTTATCATTCTCTTAACGACTATAATTTTTTTATTTGAGCTAGGATTTAGTCGAGTAAAACGAAAAGTAATCAGAACGGCGAGCCTAACAATACAAGTTATTAAAATTTTATAATTATTACTTTTCAATTAAGTTTTATTGTTAAACACCCTTCCTTCTAAGTTGAAATCTTTGTATATTATTACATATTTTCAAATCTTCATATGATCTCCATTTGAGCTCAAAATTCAATGCGATAAAAAGCAAAACTGCTCAATTTCACATGGTCTACAAGCTTTTTCCATTTTCAATCTCACTCATCGTAGAACTTTGAGTTTTAAGTGGGTGGAGAAAAGAGCATTTAAATTGCTTATCAAAGTCCCTTGCACGTAAACTTCATCTCACTATACCATAGCTTACGGGTCTCTCAATCCTGCAATTCTGGAGAAACCATTGGTCACCATTCTTGCAAAACAGTCTGGCATTTTGCTTGATCCATATGTCTCGAATCTATTTTTCAACTCCATGTAACATTGTTTTATACTCTGCATCCCCGTCGATGCTGCTTTTTTGCGTTTTCTTATCACTGGAGTTCATTCTCTCGCTTAAATCTCGATCAAGCCAGTAGGTGCTTAGATCTCGACCGAGCCAGCAGGCGCTCAGATCTCGACCAAGCCAGCAGGAATTCAAATCTCGACCAAGCCAGTAGGAGCTCAGATCTCGACCGAGGAAGACACTTAGTATCTCGACCAGGTCCCCAACTTAAACATCTAGCCCGAGTTCAGAAAGAAAATTCTCGATGGAGCCTACTCGTTGCCATCTCGACTGAGCCTACTCGTTACCATCTCAACCAAGGACCTCCACTCAAATCTCAACCGGACCGCCAACTCTCATCTCGACCGACGACCCTCCTTCGAATCTCAATCGACTGTTCTCCATTAAAATCTCGACTGATAGATTTTGAACCAGATCCCGAATTTTGACCATTTTTTTTTACACCAGTCCATTTTTTCAATCCAGACCGTTTTTCGATCCACACAATTTTTTTTCGATTTTAAGCATTTTTCGACCCTTTGATAGTTTTTGGCCCTTTGACATTTTTCGACCCTTGAAAATTTCTCTGACTCTTCGTAAAAGAATATTTTTTTTTCGACCGAGTCCTCATCATTCAAATCTCAACCAAGCCTTTCCGCTTCGTTCGAGCCTCCACCATCTCGAACGAGTCTCAAATGCACTCTCTTTCTTCCATCTTGTCCGAGTCCTCATCCTTCAAATCTCAACTGAGCCCTTCCACTTTGTCCGAACTTCGACAGAGCCTCAAGCAGTTCCCTTTTTCCCGAGTCAACTTCCTTGCCTTCTCGACCTAGTCCGTTGCCTCCTCTCTCTGACTTAGCCTCACATCTCCATCTCAACCGAACGCCCTTCAATCTTGACGAACAACCTTCAAACTCGACTGAACGCCCTTCAAACTCAACCGAACTGCCACCAATCTTGACCGACAACCTTCAAACTCGATCAAATGTCCTTCAAACTCGACTGAACGCACTCCAATCCAATCTCGACAGACAGCCTTCCATCTCGACCGAACGCCCTCCTTTCTCAACCGACAGGCCTACCTTCTATCTCAAACGGATAGCCAACCTCCTTCGAATTTCGATCGGACCAAACCTTTTGCCTTAAAATCTCAAACGAACCACTCAAAATACTCCTTTGAATCTCGACCGACTGTTCTCCATTAAAATATCGACCGACAGATTCTCAATCAAAGCTCAAATCCCGACCATTTTTTTCGACACAAATCCATTTTTTCGATCTAGATCAATTTTCGATACACAATTTTTCGACCCATTATTTTTTTGATTCATCCATTTTTCAATATACAATTTTACGAACCATTAATTTCTCGATCCACCATTTTTCAACACCTAATTTTTTCAGTACACAATTTTTCAACCCATCATTTTTTTGATCCACCAATTTTCGACACCCAATTATTAAATACATCATTTTTTTGACCCATTTATTTTTTGATACACAATTTTTTGACCCATCATTTTTTCGATCCACCATTTTGCGACACCTAATTTTTTTGATACACCATTTTTTCGACCCATCCATTTTTTGATACACAATTTTTCGACCCATCATTTTTCGAACCACCATTTTTTGACACCTAATTTTTTTGATACACCATTTGTTAGATCCATCCATTTTTTTGATCCATCAGTTTTTCAACCCATCCATTTTTCGATACCACCATTTTTTCGATCCATCCACTTTTTCGATCCATCCATTTTTCGATACACCAATTGTTCAGCCCGTCCATTTTTTAGATCCATCCATTTTTTGACCCCACCATTTTTCGATACCACCATTATTTCGATCCATCCACTTTTTTGATCCATCCATTTTTCAATCCACCACTTTTTTGATCCATCCATTTTTTTGATCTAGTCTATTTTTTTGATCCAGTCCATTTTTTCGAACTTGACTCCATTTTTTCGACCCCATCCATTTTTCGACCCAAGCTTTTTTCTACCAAACATCCAACTTGATAAATAAAAAGAAATTTTTTTTTCCAGAAGACCAAAAACAACAAAAAAACCCATACAAAAACCAAAAATAAGATCTTACACAATAGAACACCATATTGAACCCCATACCACAGAAGATTATCCTCCCAAAATGGTGTCACCTACGTGACAAAATCCGACATCATAGGTTCTCTCGAATGAAATCACATGTCCACGAGCCTTCCACAAATCCATTCGGGAGCCGAGATCTTGATAGAGCCGAGATCTTCACGTGCAAAAGTTCCAGTTTTATGGTGCTGAATCCTCACAAGCCAGAACACACCTAAATTGAGCCCTTGCCACTCAGGGATCTCATCTTGAAAAGTGAGCATCGAAGTTAGATCTACCCAAGTTTGACGGTAGTTCAGACCCTCAAAGATTCTTGCAAATCTTTGAGAATGCATGCGACGTTTATTGCGAAACATCCAACGATGCTATGGTCCAACTGTTTTCTATGACCATGATCAATAAAGCACATGACTGGTTTTTTTAACCTTGATCGTGATGATAAGACTGATTGGTCTGCATTGAAAGAGTCCTTTATCAAGCATTTCAAGTCCTTTTGTTTGATAGAGACTCCTTTTGTCAAACTGAGTAATATCAAGATGGCAAAAGACGAACGCATATGAGACTATATCGAGCATTTCAAACGCTTAAAAAGTCAAGTACAAGAATAGCCCACCAAACAGATGCTCATCACCTGGTTCTTAGACTTCCAAGATGGATAAGATGCAAGCTTAGATCCAATGACGAATATACAAGCACATTTTGCTACTATCCAGGAATCGAAGCTGAACGAGGATACCCAAGAACAGCTTTGGAAATCACAGATGGAGTTGCTTGACCAACAACACCAACTACAAATGGAGAAACTCACCAATGAATTTCAAAATACCCTGAAATCTATTCAAAGCAATCTGCCTGGTCAACTACCCCCTCCACAAGTACCTTATAGACGATGAAATATTTGGTGCCCACACTGTTGGGCTATACATCTTGTTGATTATTGCCCTTCCTATGATCCTATTTAGGCATATGACAACCATCCCAATCTGGACATTCCCTACCTTATCATGAAAACCATCAAGCGAATTCAGACGTCCTAGCCATACAAGATGGCTATGCGATAACACACGGGCCAATGAACAACAGATGCTTCATCTACAGTGAAATAGGCTACTTTATGGTTGATTGTACAATCAGAACAAAATACCATGTCGACTTCCCCAACTGTGTTACAAAACACGGTTTCAAAGACTGTCCGAAACAACCAAGTCAGATCCTACCTACCCGCCACGTCTGTTATGAGCCTGGATATGATCCCAACGACAACACACCACGAGCACCATTGTTATGTCCATGTCCTGTACAAGGGAATCAGAATAATTCCCGATGTGGATAGCCGGTCCCTCCAGGTGTATATGGTTATTGGTTATGCCTCGTCATTCCGGGCTTGGCATGTTAAGTAGTCAATAATCATATGAGGGCCCAGACCTATAATTGGACATAGGAGCACATGCATGGTGAAGACTGCTTTAATGCAGGAATAGGAGGTCAATAGCTCAATTTAGGTTGCATGGGAATCCTAAAGAGAATATTCTTTCTCTCTTGAGGAGAATAAATCCAGTGGAAACTCGCCCATCCTCCTATTGTAAATTGAAATTCTTGAGCCAGTTTCTCCTCCTCTCTCTTGTGTTCTTCACTATGGCTTGGGGGCTAGGTCCAGGAGAAAACTCTAGGAGAGATCTAGGTCTGGATGGGTGGTTTTGCTCCACAGATGTCCTTTTGGTTGTTTTGCAATAGGATCTAGTCAGATCTTCATAAGGCAATCATTATAGTGGTATCAGAGCTATGGATTTACATCAATCGGAAGGTGGAGCTACTTCTTGTATTTTTGCAGTTTTTGTGGTCAGCCTAAAGTTCATAATTATGGATTTTTTCCATAGTTTGGTGGAAATCAAAGGATTTTTGATGATTTTAGTGAATTTTTCACCTAGAATTTGTGCTTGAAATTGATCATAGGTACTAATGTAGTATGTCTTCCAGATTGTACTTGCTGTTTTACAGTCATCAATGATTGGATCTAGTGATTGTGTGATGTTTGAATAGTCAAAAGGTTGATTAGATAGTGATTTTGGACCAAAAATTGGGGTTTTTGGACCATAAATGGGCTATGGAAACCATGTTTGACTAGAATCAAAACTTTTAGTGCTTGCATGCAATGTATTTATAGGGATTTGGATCTGATTGCACTTATTTGTGGATTTTCCCCACAAATTTTGGTCAAAGTTGGTCAAAAAACAAGGTTTTTAATGTTTTTTAGACTATTTTGGGTAAATCTCAAAATTCTCAGCCAAGACTTGGTATAACATTTTCAGAGATGTAATGAAGCTGTCCCAGAGCTGTCATGAAGTTTGGTAGGAATTAGACACAATTAGGGGGCTCAAAACACCTACCTCTCAATTGGGGGTGTTGCTTCTTATTACACTTAAAGATGTGATGGATTGCGTCTGTTTTGAGCCATCATGCATCCAATTTGGATAGGTAGGCATTAGACACCATCATGTTGAAGTTTTGCTTGTTCAAGGAGGCCAAAAATGCATTTTTTGCATGATCTGAGCTTATGATTGCTTGATGGACCTATTATAAGCTTCTATTCCTCTCTAATGAACCTTAGTAGAGTGCTTGTTACCTCTGATCCAAGGCTTATTGGGCTCGAGTTGAATTTTTGATGATTTCTCTCTCCAAAAGTGAGCCCTCCTACTTGTTTTTTGTGCATTTACTGCTCGCACTTGTGAAGCCTAGGTGGCAAGGTGATGTGACAAGTGCCTTGTAGACCCATCTCCCTCCGTACTGTGCTTTACAACGACTAATTTGGTGTCCTATAGAGAAATTTATGGCTATCGAAAGTTTGGCAATTTTTGAACTAAAATTTGCAAAATTTTCGAAATGTTCTAATGCATGCATGCTTGTAACTCAGTGTAGTGCTTGTTTGTTGATGGAAATATATGGATAGACTTGTATTCATGCTTGGATGCATGCTACATGCGTAATTGGTAGATTGAAGATTTCTTGCATGAAGCTATTTTCGACAATTCTAGATAAAAAAGCAGACTTCCTAGTGGCTAGGCTAATTATGAGATTTTTTTTTGTTTTTGTGCAAAAAAGTTAGTGCATGTCGAGTTTCAATATGTGACAATGCCTGTGAATTTGATAAATCGATCTTCTTAATCAATCTTCACAATTGGTCCATTTCGAACTGATTTTGAAAATCCCAGAGCTAATTTCCCAGTTTCTTGGCAATTTACGTAAAAATGGATTTTATATTGAAATCACTACATGCCATGTAGGATGCATGCTGGAGGTTTCATAATCCTCCCAATATGTGATAGTAATTGTGAAATTGTCAATTCGATGCTTGATCGATTTTCACAGTTTAGGTCCATATTGAATGGAATTTGAAAATACGTTTTCGATTTGTTCAAATTCATTGGTTATTCAAACAGAAATGACTTATGAAGTGAATGATCTTAATGAGTTGATATCAGTCAATTGTTAAGGTCACTGTACCCTTCACTTTTAGTTGAAGATTTTGTGAATCTGTCAATTAAGGAGCATTTCTTGTTTTAAGGATCAATAAGGACCAAGTAAATCTAGTTGGACCAGTTTCTATGCTGATCCACAAGGGGATTTACCAGGAATTAAGTGCGGCACTTAATGATGAACAATCAAAACTGTCAGGTTGATTAGTGTTAAAGTTACTGATACCAGATTAAATTTTTTCCTAGTACAAATCTGGGGTTTTGTTAACCTGAACCATTTTTGGAAGGGGAGAAAATAGAGTGGAAGTTGGAGATGTAGATGATTGGTGGTCTTAGTGATCCATTTATTCTATTTGCATTCAATTCCTGAAGTATATCTAATTGCAAGTGAGAATAAAATTGGGAATTATTTAAGAAGACTGCCTTTGGAAATTTGGATTCCTTTTCCCCTGTGTGAATTAGAATTTCGAGAATTTGAGGATTATAAGAGAAAAGTAGTGGCAAGACTGATAATCCATTTATGGAACCATCTCTGTTTTGCAATTGGATTTGGATCTTGCAAAACAAAGCAGATGGAAGGTGTTCCATACAGGAATCTAGTAATTGGGATTCTTTTCAATTATAGAGTATTTCTCTATAATGATTTTAACAATCAAGAGAGCTCTAAATTGTTAGGAGAATTAAATTCTTTTTACCGATTTTGAAATAAATATTGGATATCTAGGATAGTAGTATTCGGTTTTGTTGAAATCTATGTTTCTTTTGGGTTAGTGAATACTTTTATGGCATTTCGATTGTACTTGAATAATACATTCTGTTTTGTCCATGTTGGGTACAATATGAAATGGTATTCTTTGAGTAACACTACAGAAGCATGAGAGATTTCAATTGTTAGGATTATCTCCTGGAATTGGTTGTGAATTTGATCCTATATTTGGATATAAGATAGCCAAATAGTCTTTTTTGAGTTTTTGGGAAAAACAGATTTGGATGCAGAGGATTATTGGAGGAAACGCTGGTGGTATGGAACATCAGTGATTCTCGATTTCTTGGGTAGAATGATCTGTAGACTGATGGTTAGTGATTGTTGTAATGGTAATACTAACAGAGTCCATTGGTTTTTGTTTAGGGTATTTTTAGAATTATGAGATATAGATCGATCCCTAAATGGTATCTTATTAATTACGAAATATGGAAGCCCTTATATCTATTTCTCTATTATATTAGACTTCTACTCTTTAGAACTTTCTTAATACATGACAATTGGATTGAGATTCATATAATTCCTTCCAGTGTAGAGCTCTGTTCTGAAGGACTATTATAGTCATATGATATTGTACTTTCATATAAGATTTTTGAATATGGCTTGGAATTTAGGTTTTTTGAACCCTAACGTTAGTCTCTATTTGATAGTTGATTATTGAGAGGTAATATTTATATCATTGGGATAAGATGTTCTGTGATTTTGAGAAAAAAGTTCGATTTGTAATAGTATTGGATACTCATTACTGACAAATTCTATGGAAATAACCTTCGCCCGAACTCTCAGACTCAGAATCTGACACATATAAAGCTAGCGTAGAGCTGGCGAAGGTTTCTTGCAAACAAAAACACAGTTTTTGTAGTTTGGCGAGGGTAAAAATAAAGATTTTCTATGATTTGGATAGTTGTTGAACTCAAAAATAGTAAGTTACTTTAAATAGAATAATCTGAAAACTCGGCGAAGGTTCTGGCGAAGAATCAAGAGTAATACTGGTATTTTTGCATAAAAGAGATTTTTTTTGCAAAAATATGACAATATGACAATTGATCCTCTGAGAAACTTTCTTTTTCTGATATAATTCTTTGTTGACCTGGCAGTAGATGGATCTGAATCACACCTATGCACAGTGAATCGGACAAAGTTTTTTTTTTCTGTATTTTTAGGGTTTTGGTGATTTTTTAGTGTTTTTTGATGGTTTTTCTAATGTTTCTGAAAATCTGTTGGGAAGGATTGTTCGCCCTTCAAACTGAAAGTTCTGCGATTAAAATCAAAAGCGCCTGCAACTCGGCAAACGTTTCTTGACAGAGGACAAAAAGTTATCAGCTTTGATGACGATTTTTGTCTCCTTTTGGCCAAAATCTGGCATATTTGACCGATTTTTGTTGTTTTTTCTGATATCTCAGATCCAAATGGATCTTAAGATTGTTGATCAGAATAGATTTTCTTGTTCCACAATTAGATTAGATTCCAAACAAGCAAATCCACTCAAATCAAGCAAAATCACTCCCAAACTAATCCTAAATGCAGATTTCACACTATTCATGCCACAACAAGATGCTAATGCAAGCTAACCATCCAACCAACATGCTGCAAACTGAAAAATTGGCGTAGCTCCCTGGCAACGGTGCCAAAATTGTAGTGGGTTTCTTTCCTTGTCTATCCTCAACCCAAGATCTAATCAATCTAGCATCGAGGAGATGAAGTTAGTTGTCACGCGTAGATTTGTTCCCATGAGAGTGATAACATAGTTCAGATTTTAGCATGAATGGAAGATTCACATCTAACTCTACCATTCACTAACCCTAAGCATTAACACCACATCCATTACCACTAGATCCACAATGAAAATAGCTTACTCTTTCTGTCTTTCTCTTTCTCTCTCATGAAAAGTATAAAACATGCAATCCCAATAACAATCAGATCCAAGAATTAGCAAAACACAATAAAAGCATGAAAGATGGAGGAAAAGTGATAGAGAGCAAGGACATTCATAAATCCATTTCATTAGAAAACCAATATGCTTGATTGAAATGAAGATATGTACATGTGTAGGAAACTCGAGTTGGTCTCTTTTTATAGTAGAGAGGAGGACCCTGGCCTCTCAATCCTATTGGTCCATTTTTGTCTCCCTAAAAAGAGGGGGAACCCATTCATGAATATCTCACAACTCCTAACTCCAAAACTCCTCTAGTTCCAGATTACTCAAAATAATCACTTTGAGAGTTCCTCTATTTCAAACTAGATAGTTCTACCACTGCACACATACAAGATTTTTTTTTTTCCAAAATCAATGCAACTGGCTGATTCTTTGAAAGACTTATTTCTATATTTTCTTTCCCCCTTTTAAGAAATTCCATAATTTTGATTTAAAAGTTTCCAGGAGACAACATATAAGATATCAAAGATTCAAAAGCCTGACCAGAGAGTTTACCAAAAATAATACTATTGAACCTTCGTTGAGTGAATCTTTGCCTAGGAGATCTTTGCTAGTTCTATTTCTAGGTTCTGATTTTCTAGATCAAGTCCATGTCAAATTTTGGGTCAAGTATGATACGGTCTGATTTTGATTCTGAGAATTTTTTCATTTTTGAGAAGTATCGATTGGTTGCTTTTCGAAATCATTTTCACGATACAGAAATCTGATTCTTGTCAAGTGGAAGAGATCTAGCAGATTTGATTTGAGATAGTTCCTGATCGAGATCCAATCTCATTGTCTGCTTGATCTAATCCGTAAAGATGGCAGCCCTTGGAGGTGCTCCTCAGGAACTCAATCCAATCATTGTTAGGAGAGCACCCTATTTGGATCTACCCAAATACAATAGATTAACAGATCCAGTTAGATTTCTTCAGATCTATTCTGAATCTTGTGAAGTCTATGGCGAAGTTTTTCCCCAGGATAAAATTAAGCTCTTTCCTATGGCCTTGACAGGCGCAACACAAGATTGGTACTATAATCAAGATGAAACTGAGCGTACAAATTGGGAGACTGTTAAACGAGCCCTTATCACACGGTTCAAACCTCGGAAGTTTATGGAAGATTCTTTCCTACTTTTAAGTAAAATTAAAATGGGAAAGCGAAAAATAGTTTGAGATTACATTGAACGGGTAAAATGCCTCAGATATGAGTGCGAACTTGAGCTAATTAACGAAAATGCCATGATTATGTGGTTTTTGTCAAGTCTATTTTAAAGGATCAGACGTGAGCTGAAACGCCATAATGAGTATGCACTTTTGCAAAATGCTATGGATGATGCAATTCGAGAGGAGGATGAAGATTCAGATGATGAGCCGAATATCAATATGTTGTCTTATACAACAGGGCAGACCACTACGACATCCACCACTATTGCATCAACAAATGTCAACACAACTACAGAAATGATGCTCAATGAGTTCGAGAAACTCGAGAAGAACCAGGAAAAACAGATGGAAAAGTTGCAGTCACAATTTGATGAGAAGATCAAAGCATTGGAAGATTTCTATGGACAAGCGAACAAGGAACCTGAGAAGTTTGCAAAGACTTTTTCTACTAGGGAAAATGTCTGGTGTTCTATTTGTATAGAAAATCACATAGTGAATGAGTGTCCTCAATTGAAAAAATGAATGGAAATCAGTATATGCCATTTGTGTAATTTGCCTGATCATGAGACTGCTTTTTGCAACTTCAATCCTCGGATAATTCAGCAATGGTATGCCCAGATGGGATATCGAGAACCACATTATGGAGAAAATCTGGCAACTAGACCTCATCAATCTGCCCTTAGATACCCGAAACAATTAGTCTTACCAGAGCATAGAAGCAAAAAGCCTACCAGTAGCAGATCCAGTACTTGCTGATTCTATACCATTAACTGATATACCAATAACATATGGAGTCTATCCAAATCTTCATGCAGAAAAAGAAGATATCAGGATATGAGGTAGTGGATTAAACATCGGCAAGAAGAAGAGAAGCTTGAAGCTACTAGAGCAACAACCTTAGTTCGTTCTTCAACATTGTAGCCACCGGGAAATTCACAAACAAATATGAATGCCTAGTTGCATCATCATGAAGAACTCTTCAAGATGACTGAACCGGAAGCACCACAAACATAACTGCTCATGAATATTTCGTCTAGTAAGATCAATATTTCGTTGGGAGAGTTCTTGATGTTGGTGCCAAAAGCAAAAGAAGTATTAGCGCAAAAATTAACTCAAGATGAACTAGAAGTTCATCAGGAGCCACATTTTTGTGCTGGATTTAAAGACTCTAATGAAGTACTCCATGTTGGAGCAGCTTGGAAAAGTGAACAAAAAAATATCACCCTGTCGATACAGCATAGACAATCTCTTGATAAAGCAGCTGTGATAGATGGCGGTTTGGGAGTTAACCTGATTTCTACAAAGCTTTGTGCAAAATGAGGCCCTACAAAGATAAAGCTTGCGACTTTTGCCATTAAGGTAGCTGATCAAACGACAGTTCGTCTGTGAGGAATGGTTGAAGATATGCCTGTAAGAGTACAGTTTGTACAGTTTGTCATTACTTTCGTAGTAATGGACTTACCAGAAGCACCAAATGTCTACCGAATCTTATTGGGACACCCATGGTTACGAGTTGCGCAAGTAACTCATAACTGGGGTACCGAAAAAATCACTTGTGAAAATCGTGAATGTGCAGTCAAGTTTGATCCTACAACTTGGACTATCAAACCAATGGTTCAAGAAGAGGATGATGATTCATCAACAATGGATCATACTTGTGACTAACCAGAAAAAAATTTTTGCGAGTTCATTACGATTCTCAAACTGATACTGTCAACTGGAATGAAGCTCTTGCAACGATTGACTATACAACATGATATATGTGTCAACAAGATAATCAATCAGATCTGAGTGAGATTTCATTATTGGATCGAACCTTGGATACACCGATTACTTATCCATTGAATGTGCTGAATGTTGCTTGGATATCAATGGAGCCTATACCAGATGAACTCATTCTTGTGAGTCATGCCTTGACTTATGATGACAATGCAGAGCCTACTTTTCCATTGAAGATGAACTCATTCTTGTGAGTCATGCCTTGACTTATGATGACAATTTAAAGCTTACTGATGATCAAATTCTAAATCATATGGATCCAACCAGATTTGGAGTGCGTAATATTCCTGATGAACCAACAATAAAATCGTCAAAAGCAGTTATATTGAAGGAAGACAGGATCACAGGGTCAATGACGAAGAAACAAGCCAAGCAACATTATAATACGGTCTTGAAATGGAAAAATTCTCTTCAAAAGAATGATTCAAAGAATGTGCCACCCTTACTGGATAAAGGCAAACGAAAAGTCAAGGATGATTCTACAAGTCAGAGCTCTAGCACGACATCATCATCTAGGAAGACTTCACCTTCAAAGAAGAGTTTATCTTCTCAGAAGTCATCACCTCCACAATCAATTCCTGCTAAGAAGGCTAAGTAAAGATCCAAGACAAGTCCTTTTGACAAAAAACAAGCATATGTAGTTCAACATGATATGCCTGAACATTTTAAACACTATACACTGGATGATGCGCTTATCATGTTACCCAAAGCACATTGTGAATCCGAAGAATAGAATCGAAAGATGTTTACGATGGGCCAGCTAGAACACAGCCTCTCTGATTGGGAACATAAACTGCATGCAATTCAGAACCGCTTACAAAAGTAGTACAAATCAAACACCCTTTCAACTAGTTTATGGTCAAGATGCTGTCATGCTGATTGAATTTTTAATACCATCTCTACGCATAGCAGCAACAGAGCGGTTAAATGATGATAAGCCTTTACAACTATGTCATGAAGCGTTGCACAAATTGTGTGAAACAAGATTGATGGCAGTTCATGCGTTAGTAGCAGAGAAAGCCCGCCGTAAGACATGGCATGATCATTGATTACACAAAAAGGATCTGAAAGTAGGAGATCTCGCATTGATCCTGAACTATGGAGCAGTGATTCTTGAGCACTTGGATGGAAAATGATTTGATACTCCTGTGAATGGTAGCCGATTATGCAAGTTTTGGCAGCCTGCTCCACCAGTTCTGCAAGCATGATCCAAATGGTTTTTGTTTTTATTTCTTTTTCAATTTTTTGGTTTCACTACTTAATTGTTAATTTCATTTGGAAAAGACAGTTAAAAAAAAAGAGAGAAAAAACTGATGAGCAAAAGTCAGAAAAGTCATCAGAGTGGAAAAAGAGGAAGGAAACTATTTTCAAAAGATAATTTTTGATGGAAAATGACTTATAAAATCACTGTTTCGGTCATATGTTGCCCATACAGTATTGGAAACCTTCGCTGAACTTTCAGATTATACATCCACTTCAAATATATCTATATTGAGTTGGACGAAGGTTCTTTCCCAGAAAAAGTACCTGTTTCCGAGTTAGGCGAATGATCAGCAATATGCCATTTTGGGAACCTTCGCCAAGCACCTTACTCTCCTCAAAAATCTTCGCCAACATGCTAGATGGACTTAAATGTCAAAATTAGGTTGGCTATAGGTTCAGATCCTGAAAGTTGCATTTATGACAGTACTTGGGCGAAGGTTCAGAGCCTCAAAAATCTTCGCCGAGATTTTTATAGCCTATTTTCACAGTACTGAACAAGCTTGCAAATTTTTGTTCAGAACTGATCAGCCAAACTAGTATTCTGTGAAATGGACCCTCCAAATTCAGCTATAAGTTGGCTGAATTCGATTCATTCCTCACTTGTGCTAGCGAAGCTCTTGCCAATTTTTCCAACGACCTAAGCCTTCAAAACTTTCTGTACTGTTCTCTGATATACATTCGCGCGTAGTACTTTCAATTTCTGATCTTTTCCATCATGTCTTCCACAGATACGTCTCAGTCGCCGCGTTACACTATCTATTTTTGTATATTATTTGAATGTGCATGTAAAATTGCAAACTGTCTCGAATAACAGTTCATTTTTACAGACTGTTGTAGAGAGTAAGTATTAATTAATTAGGAGTACTCAAGATGAAATTAGGTGTGTAGGAGTAAGATTAAACTCCAACAGAGAAGACACGTAAGCTTTGAGAGAATGATCACCTAGATAAGACACGTCAGCTTTGAGAGAATGATCACGATAGCTTTATTGCATCACGACAAAGCTAAAAAGAGTACACTAAAATCATCTAGAAAATGATTTCCTCCAATAAATAGTAGTTGGGGTCAAGGAGTGTACTCTATTTTTTTGAAAAATGAGGACATACAAGAAAAACTGAAAGAACCTTATTATGCTAAGGCAAATATTCTAACTCTACAATTTCCAAACAAATTCAACTCATTTTGATTGCAACAATTAGTCGTCGTATGCTACAATTATAAGTTAACAAATTACACATGTTACACATGTGACATCTAATATAAGTACAATATCATTGGTATTCCGCATCTCAACAACGATTGAAGGCAAGGGCCCACTCTCATTGACACACAAGAAGATATAAAATATTCCATCATGAATCATGATCTTGGATGGAGGTTTCTTGGGTGGAGCTAAATGCCACCTTGAGCTCGTGCTCAAGAGGGGTTCAAAAGCCTCAATTCCCAATCTTCCATACCCCAAGTGCATGAGATGAGGCTTGCATCATGCTCCAGAAGGAAGCTCAGTCACAACTCTGGCATATAGCTCAACCCAGTTTGCTAGTCACAACTCTGGCATATAGCTCAACCCAGTTTGCTAGAATGAGGGTGGGGCCCTGCTTGCACCTCTCGAATGCAGGCCTCCCATTAATAAGAAGATATCTAATATTTTTATTCTGGCTTATATATATTCTTCGGTTATTTTGCTTTTGTGATAAATTATAGCGGTTGTGTAATAGAGCCTCTTTTGCTTCTCTTCCTCTTGGGAGAATGAGAAGCAGCGCAGATGTGACAAACCCTAGAACATTACCTTGTGTAATCCGATTACAGCGGAGGAGGATTTGGATCTTAAGAGCTGCCTAATGCGATGCCGTGCCTGGAATGGACAAATTTACAAGTGAGGCAACCGCCATTGTGGCCGTATACCATTCAAATTGATTCCAGATCTCATCCTTAAGCGGATCATGTTCTTGTTGTCATTCTTTTAATTGCCATGGATTAATCGGCTTGATCGTTGATCTGATTAAAGGCAAACATTATCTTCTGTAGTCATCCATCTAATCCATACAACTTCGAACATTATACAATATCTTTGTACCGCTCCGTTTTCGTTAGGGATTCTGCCCGCAGAGCAATTCGTCATTCTTGTATGGTTTTCACGGCTGCATTCTTCTAGAATCCTTGAAATCCTGCGAAGAATGCATGACATTAGGGTTGTATGTCCACGTGAAAGCTTTGTATCTGCATTGATATTGGACTTCACTTAAAACAACATTGGCAAGCTTAGGAATGGCCGCTGCTAATTCTACGACAAGAGCTTTGCAGCGGCATCTATCCCAGCTAGTAGGGTTACGGAGTCTGGCTTCTTCTGCTCCTGTGCACAGTAAAATCAGTTTCGCATCCAGGGTTTCAGAAGGGAAAATCATGCCATTTGCAGGAAAAAACATCATGGCAGGAGAAGTAAGTGAGTCACAGGGGAGAGGGCCATCGGCTTCTCAGGGCTGTGATGGAGTGAGGACGTATTACACGAGGAATCTGTCGCAACTAACAGTTCCGTCATCCAACGGAAAAAGGGCTTTTCTTGTTGACACTCTTGCCCTAGTATGTGCTTATCTCATTAATCATATTCTCTGTCAGTTTTAATTCATCTCTACGGCAATGATGTCTTCTGAGCTTGATATTGATGCTCTTCCCAAGCGCTTTATCAATTTCATCTCAATTGGACAGTAATATTATTGGACAGGTGCGAAGGCTGGAAGCCCAAGGGCTCACAGCAAAACAGGCCGAAGCAATTACTGCTGTAATAACAGAGGTGTTAAATGACAGTCTGGAAAGTGTTTCAAGATCTTTTGTTTCCCAATCAGATTTGGAAAGGGTAAGTCTCCATACACCTACTTTCATTTGATGGCTTTCCTAGATCGGTCAGTTTTGAAGAGCTAGCATTCTAAGCATTTTCACACGAGATAGGGTCAAAGGGTGTAAATTTTTTTGAGTTTTTTAAACATGAAGGTGAAGAAAGTTTGTTTATGTTGTCTTTTCAGAAAGAAATGCAACAAGAAGCTGCTCTTTCGAAACAACAGGCAGAAATGAAAAGCAAGCAGGTATTCATGGCTGATTATACATGCCTAAGTAATACTTCTAGAGAACATTTTTTTGGATATTCAGCGAATATCCAATACAACAATTAGAGCATGAAATAGTTAACAATCTCGCAAAATATAACAGATTACAAATTAATAGCAAGCTGATTTGAAGCCAAACTTACTCGAAGCTTAACCAAGAATTTTGTTAAGGTGAAGCTAAGCTAATCTAAGCAAAGAACTACTCCCTAAGCAATCAATCTGAGGCATCATAGCTGATTGAGGGTAAGGAAAAATAAGCAATTGGGTACTTGACAACTAAATAAACAATCACTTTGATTAATCATAAATATCAAGTGATACTAGTTTAGATAGACAAGAAAGTTTTTACAACATAACCAAGTTATTATAGAAACCAAACCATACAACGCAGGATGATGACCACACAGCTTGTCACACCTGTCACTTATCATTTCCCACCATGATAAGAAACTGTGAATCAGTGAAGCATGCTCTTGAATATTGATTTACCTATATAGGCTCATAGTCTATACATCTCATACAACTCCCTCTTAGGAGTTTGCACCTTTGTTGATTCCAACCTCGACAAAACCTTGTCCAATCTCAGAACTTCTGAAATTGACCTTCCTTCAATATGCTTGTTGGTAGCCGCTTTTGCAGCTTCGGCGACACCATGATGGCTGATTGTTTTCCTCTACCATCTCCCTCTTGTGTGTGATTACCTTGTTATACTTTCACTTTCATGCAACAACTACCTCCAAGTAAGTAATGGACAGTGTTCCTCAAGCGAGCACTCTTCTTATCAGTTGCGATCAGGATTGACAACAAACTTGCTTTTGTGTGGCAACGACGTCCCGTCAAACTAAGTCTTCCTCAACCCCTGTGAACCTGTAGCGGATTTGCAACTTTGAAGCCACTTGCAATGAATCTCCAGCTACAACACTTCAATCAATCAGCTGCAATCTACCTCCCTCATAGCCGTAGACTTGTGTCATGGAGTTTTCCTGTTCCGCTAAGATAAGCAATCAATTGGTCCAGATTTTGAAAACTGCCCTGTCGAAATTTCCATATCCTCCTGCTGCTAACAATTTATGTTTGCTGGATTGAACCCTGATTATTCCACCAACTTCTCGCTTTCTCTCTTCACCAATCTGGCCTGCAAATCTGAATCTCAGAGAATGGAGGCAGACTTCATAGTCTCCTCATGTAGTACAGCTCCTCCTTGTAGCACCGAATCTCCTCACAAAGCTGCAACATTGTGAACAAAGATCAAAATTGAGAGTTGGCTAGGGACACCACCTGCACTTGCTTTTCTGCTTTGAAAATGATGGTTAAATAAATCCGGTATGATTTGATTCCATTTGTTGGAGTACCTCCTTGTTCTCTCGAATCTTGAGCCATGCTATGATACCATGTTAGAAAACTAACTTGATCATACAAGTTACCCAAGACAAGATTCCTATTGTGATGAAACAATAACCAAACACATGAGAGAGAACACAAGTGATGGAAACTCTAACTATGTCCCATTGCTAATGAGGTAGGGCACACCACAAACTTATAGGCTTTGGTCTATGCCAAAAGCAAAACCAAAAGCAAAAGCAAAAACAATCTAAAAGCAATTGCCTAATTAATGTCTCTCTATATGGTAAAAGCATAGCAAAACTTGTCTAAGTATAGTCTAACTTGACTTTTACTAAGAATAGGTAAGGGCCCGGGCCCCTAGAATTAGCATGCAGGCATGGCCCAATGATCCTAATTAATCCTCAAGGACAACATTAGGGGTTATTTTGTGAACATTAACTCTAACACCATGCATGCCCTTTAAATAGAGGTAGAATCCTCAGAAAGCTACCAACCAAATATGTTCCAAGCTATTTAAGGAGACCGTGAAAGCTTGAAATAAGGCACCCTAAGTGATGACTGACTGAATAGAAATGACATATCTTTGCTTCTTTACTCACTACATCTTGGAGAATATTGTACATGTGCTATATACTCTATTCCCATACTTAGCTACATTGGAACATGCGACTAGGTGTAACTTAAAAAAAAACAATTGTTTGCTTAAATTTTTGGTCATTAACTCAACAATATGTATTTATTTTATACATATATATCAAGGTTATGCCTACTGCCTAGAATAGTACCCAAAGCAAAGGACATGAACAATTTTCAACCGTATGCAAGTCCACCGACAAAGTGTTAGACCATCAACTTTTTTATGCATAGTGTGGACCAATTGTTGGAACATGCCTATTCTCTTCATCAATACCCAAGAGTAGGTGTTTCACATGCACAAACATATGCCCACATTAATTGTGATGCAGTTGTACAAAGATCAACATACCGAGTTTTTATCAATTCTTTAAAGGTGAAAAGGATAACCTCATTCATGACAATGACTAGCTATCTCTAACGAGCAAATGCAATAGAATGAAGTCCCTACTTCCTCATGGAAAAAAGGAAGATTTACATATGATAAAGTCCTTAAAAGAGCCCTATAAAGTGGATATACTTAAGTTTAAAGCTCAAGGCTGTTGGAGTTTAATAATTATTTGA
Organism: Diphasiastrum complanatum; assembly: GCA_029204225.1. Lineage (NCBI taxonomy): Eukaryota > Viridiplantae > Streptophyta > Lycopodiopsida > Lycopodiales > Lycopodiaceae > Diphasiastrum > Diphasiastrum complanatum. The sequence goes on along the minus strand of CM055107.1, from coordinate 16,692,935 downwards.
CACTCTATTATTGTGTTTTACTATATATGCACGATTCTTTGTTGATGTGTTTATGATCACTTTTCAATCATCATGATATTGTGGTAGCTGTGCCTTTTCAATTATTGTTCTTATTAGCTCTTGTCAAAGGTTACAATCTCATGCCTGCACTTGTATTTCAAATTCCATTCTTGATACTCTGTTGGAGTTGCATCGTAGTGTAGCCTTCATCATGGGTGGGTCTGTCTTTCATGTCCAGAGAAGTGTCTGAAACAAAGTATGATGATTTGTCTTTAAATGTATATAACATGAAGGTGTATATATGTATATTCATACATGTTTGCTAGCTCCTGATATTTGCTACTGATGACATCTGTTGATTTAATCAAATTGAATTTATTTTAACATCCATTGAGGCAATGTCTATGGGACATAGTGGCATTAGTCCATGCTACGCATGAGGCAGTTTATGATCTGAGATGTTGTTTGGATACATAGAGTCAGCAACACGCTCATATCTGTTATGTTGAGCTGCTATCCTGGAACCACAGTTGCCCTTTCTGGAATGGAACGCGTTCCAAAAAGTTAAAAAATAGGTATTCTTTTACAAAGAAAAAAAAAACCTGCTTTGTGAAGTTCCTTCTTTTTCATAGTTGCTTTGATGCACATGTATTTCAGTTGTTGGTCCAGTTTCTTTCCCCTATCTAAGTCTCCAAGTATGAGAGCAGTATGAAACTCCATTTTTTAGGTTTAACACAGCCTTTTCAACATGTGGCTTTAGCTGCTCTTCAAGACACATTTTAAGCCTGAGATGTAGAGACACTAATAGAACTTTGATATTGTTATACATATACAAATACCCTATCGGCCACAGCATTTACTTATGAACAAGGTTTCACTAAATCAAGATTCTTTCCTAAAAGAGCAATTATATTTTGAAAAGTTTTGATCTATCTCAAACATTAAAGAATCAAAACCATTTGCTTATGGACCCGGTTAGTGGGGTATTTCCACCCTACCATGCTGTTGTTCTGCCCTATTTAACTCTATGGTGGACAATGGATCGAGGTTATATTTAAGTTCGAATCTCGGTTATAATGTTAATGGGACCATGGTTATATGGACTTCAAATCATGTGTATATCTAACTTTGGATTATAGTTATATTTGAGTTTGAGTTTGTCAATTGCAGTCAATTATTGTGTGCACTTGGAAGTCATCACTTGCAAGAGAACATTCTATATTATCTAAGTACTATACTATACTACAAGGTAAATCATGTTAAATACAAGATAAATTACTATTTTCTAGTTACATTTAACATTTTTTTGTGGAACAATTGGCATTTGAAAATGAGGCTTATTCTTTCCCAGGACCCTGATTCTGAACTCTGCCTGATCCACTGATTCTCAAGCGACAGTTGGATCTTATGCTTCCTAATACAAATTCTAGATCCATATAACACCATATAGATGGAAAAAAAAAACATTCCGAAACGAATGGTATGGTATGTATAGTATGTTCTGACCCAAAAGGGTCAGAACGGGTTTCTAAGCCTGGAACTAAATGTATGTATCAGTCTGTTGACAGTTTAAATGCATGAGTTTTGCCTGAAAATTTTGCTATCTTTGTTGCAGGAACTTCGATTTACTACGTTGCAGCGTGAAACAGAAAGACTGCGTACTGACATCGAAAAAATGCGTAGTGAGCTCAAGTGAGAATGCTGTTATTTGGGCAAGAAGTTGTTAACTTCCATTATTTGGATTGTTAAGTGTTGAGTCTTGAAACAAATTTGATTATAAGGCCTTTCATACATTCTTTCTGTAGAGACTACTGGAGTAACAATATCTGATCACAGGTATGAAATAGACAAGGTTACAGCAGGCCAGCGTTTGGATCTAAACTTAGAAAGAGGGTTAGTCATCTGAGCTTTTCTGAATACATGAAGTTGACTAAGATCTGACGTACTTTACACTTTCCTTTTTCAACCTTACGAACTATCACAGGAATTTTTATTGTAGTTCGTACACTGCTAAAAATTTCCAACTGTGTGGCATTACATGTTTCTGCACCCGCTCTCTAAAATCTCAACAGACGAATCAGAGATGAGTTGTCAAATCGAAGTGCAGAGATGTCTAACCTGACAAATAAACTTGATAAGGTAAGGGCGTTCTATTTGAGCGGAGAGCTCTATTGTAATTCGGTTTTGTTCTATTGACATTTTTGTCTCTTGTTCTTTTGCTAGAGTTTGCTTTTATTTCCAGAACAATTTTGTTTTTCTCTTGTCTAGTTTCTGAGGTGGTCTCATTGCACCACTTGAACAGGAAATACATGCTTTAAAGACAGAGCTCGAAGCAGCTAAATATGAAGTCATCAAGTATTGCATAGGTGGGAGTTTGTTGCTTCTTGGTTCAGTCACAAATTCAAAATCTTTTAGTCTTTTATTCGATGTTTTCATTTGATTACCAAGCAAAGCGCTTTCTTCTGACTTTTTAAGTTTTAACGTATGAGTTCTTGAGCATTTTAAACTATGAAGCTTATATTTTTTGTATTCCCGGGCTGGGGCAGGTACCATTGTTTCTGTCACCGCCGTTGGCCTTGGTCTGCTTCGCATTCTAATGTGATAACATGGGGTATAAATTCTCTTGCTCTTGATTAGTGGGCTCCAGAAATTACTCATTCCATTTTCTGTAGGACATCAAAGTGCTGATTCTTTAACTATTTTGGCTGAAGTGTTATCTTCAATTATCACAAGGGATAGCAATAGGCTGTGAAACTGGAACATGTACACCATTTCTTGATGTCTCTTGTTGTTATCTACAGATATTTTTGCTGCAAGTTGTTCGTGGAGATTTTAGTGAAGAGCATTTGAACAAGGTTTGTAGCAGCTGCAAGAATTCTGTACATGGTGTATTTGGACAAAAGGTCAGAGCACCCGAGAGTGAGATACATCAGGAGGTGCATGATCACCTTCTGCTTGTCTGTTGGTTCATCAAGGTACCTTGAAAAGATATTCGGGCTGTAAGAGATGTACTGCTTCATTTATTTTGAAGCCAGTGCTCGAACTTTTGTTCAGTGTTTCTTTCCTGCGAAACCATTATAGATTGTTACATTAAATTCTTTGCCTCAAGAAGAGTGCCAATGTAAAAATAAATTATTGTGGACATGATGTGTCCTCGCTAAAAGGTTCAATTTGGATCTGATTGGAATTATTCAAGAGTTTTTGTGAAATGAATATTTTAATGATGAAACAAAAGCCTTAACAAAGCATACAGCTTTTGGGTTTTAATCTTTTAGTCTAGTTTACGTTAACTTCGCCTTGTATGCATCATGTGTACTGTTTGAATAGGGCACTTTCAAAATTGTTTTCAGTCCATGGGTTATCATAAACATCAATATTTTAACCGTGAGAAAGTATCATCGGCCTCAGGTTCTGGCCTTGAGCTCAAGTAGATGCACTTAGTTATGATGACACATGGTCCTGCGTGCAACATCGAACTAAACTTGTCCCTGGGCATGAAGGCAACATGTGGGTAGTAGGGCCTTAGAAGCCCGTTCCGAGCAAAATGGGTCGGAACATTCCGTTCCATACGTTCCGGAACGTACTGGGTCGGAACGAGTTTATTTACAATGTACAAAGAATAAACATAATACGCTGGTTTCCCGCTTAATCTATTGAGGTAACACCCTACTGGCCCGTGACTTCACCATTTCACAACAGCGAGCAGGGAACACCGATGTGCTAAGATAACAGAATTATCAGACAATTCAAATAGCGCATCACTAACATCATACAAGGCTTTTTAATGCTTTATTTCTTGCCAATCATTCATGCACATGTCATCATAGATTCTGCAGCTGTATGGTAGACGTGTGGTAAGTGCTATTCTTGAACATAATTGACCAACCTTTCTCAGTAAACTATATCTTTTGTATGACATACTTCAGCTTCTTAGCAGTCATTTGTCTCGTTCGTCACTTCAATTTCACAAGAGAATGATCATTCGTTGCATACTTCTAGCCTTCTGCATACACCAACTCTTCTCTCAGATAAATACCGCTCGAAGTTAGAGCCATGTGATTATTAATAATTCTGTTATCTTAGCACATCAGTGTTCCCTCATCAGTATGATGTTAGTGGTGCGCTATTTGAATTATCAGGTAAAGCTTCAAAGAAAAAAGAGAACGAATTAAATATTGAAGTGCAGTGTATAAAAAAAACCTTTTTTTTTTCAAGGGTCCGTTCTGGAATGGGCAATTAAGAGTAGGACATTGTAGAATAATTGACCATTGTTATCAGTAGGAAAATATTATCATAACTGGATTGAGCATTTCTTCTATCAAGGTCACTTCAAAATGCAAAATGTATCATGAGACTCAGACTGTCAGGTTCAAAACCCCACATGAGTTCGCGCTTCAGTAAGTAAAGGAGGATAGATTTTGTCAATTGCACTATTCACAAACATTTTACTCAGCATGATCCATGCTACCCACGCCACGCCCTAAGAACAATTGATTTGAAACAGAGCTGCAATGCTGAGACAATAACCATAGAAGTCCTTCAAATGATCTTAATAAGTTACATATTTCATATATACATAACTGAATTTGATATAGAGCCGTAAAGTAACGGTAATTCAATACATGCCAATATAGGTCTGTAAAATGGAACAAGCTATTTTGTTTTGTGTGTTTGCACTAGCTACTTCGCACTAACATCATTTTATGCACAATATATATATATGCACTTCACATTTACAAGAAGGTCAAAGCCAATTTTGGGCCACAAAAGAGGATATGTTACATGTGAAGCCTGTCTACATATTGGATGTTCTTTGGTGGTATGTTAAAATGATACATTGTAGCTATGTCTATTCATGTACACATGGTTCTAGACACAACCACATGCAAGTGCAGGTACACATCTATACATGCATGCACATGTGCAAGCACAAACAAGATATTGTAGTATTTTTTAAGTATTGACACTCATGATCTATAGTGTCTTGAACATTGACTTCTTTCTAGCAGTACATAAAGTACATGTATAGATATTTAGCCGATGCAACTAACTAAATTATGGGTTTATAACATAATGGATTAATTGGGAAATTTTTTAATCTTGTAGAATGACCGAGCAACTAGGTGACCAAGACCATGTTTTATATTTTAGCATGGATGGTGAATGGCGCTCTAGAATCATTCAATGCACAACATTGCACATTGATTGGAGGGCCAAGTTGCATTTAAAGCGAAGGCTTCAAGAGAATCCTAATTTGTAGCAATGCCTGGTTTTGAGCCTGTGGCAAAGTTGACACTACCAAATTGAGCATGGTGTCCATGAGGTCTTTCAAGTTTGAGGGGTGACAGGTTTTTTGAAATGAAGGTTATTTGGACCTCAACTACATAGAAACTCAATGATTGAGCCGAATAAACTCTCTTAGAAAGCTTCAAAGATTGGAAAATTCTTGATCTAGGAGGCTATTGTCAATCTCTTTCAACATATCACTTAATTAAGTGTCAACATTTTTTGGCAAAACCTTTTAGATAATGCCATCGTTGACCTCACCAACTTTATGATAATCAAGGCTCCAAATTGTGTGGGGTCAATACTCATAGAATGTAATGAGAATCACAAGAGCATAAAAACCTTTGTCTAGATTCATGAAATGGATGGTGGTAGAGTCGTATGAAAACACAAACCTTAAGCACTAGGGGCATAGGATAATTTTTTTTTATGGCTTTTGAAATTGTAGTATGAATTGTTATTTGCTTTTTTTTTTAACAATATTTTTTTATTGCATTTTTTTAATGTAATATTGTCATTCTTGTATATACTAGAAGCGCTTTCCTTTTGTTATGCCCAAATGTTTCATACAAAAGACAAGGTAGGGAACCAAGGATTTTGAGATCATGTCTATTTTAGCATATAGTATTCAAAGTATGCTAGAAAATATACTAAAGTAACCATTGTATGGCATACATAGGACATAAATAAAGACACATTTATCTACGACAACAATAACAACTTGATATTTACAAATGTGGCACAAATTAGATTCATGTATTTATTTATCACATGTGTTAGTGCAAATATAAAGAACATATCTCCAACACTACTCTATGATTATACCATCCAACAAAGCTTGTTGAAATTTCATGTAAATCATGCTGCTAATTATGGTAGTTGCTGCAAATTGAGGCTTGGTTCAACATCTTGGCTAAAAATATGAGGCATTGTGTTTCACAAAAGATTCTAGACCTTGTTTTTTGTGATTGAGGAAATTTCAGCTCCCATTTGAAGATTAAAAGTCTCAATTTAGGGACTGGACATTTGCTAGGGGTTTGAAATTTCAAAGCATGCTGAAAATTCTCAAGATATTTATGTATTTGGGAATGGTCTTTTTAGCAGCTTTTGCATGTGGTAAAATGATTGTACGATTATGGTGAGGCCCTTAGGCTGAGCCATAACCAACCAACCTTTGAATAAGGTGTAAAGGTCACTAGAAGATCTTTCCTAGTAGTAACAAAGAGTGAGGAAGACCTCTTTTTATGGTTGGAATTTTTTTGCAAGTCTCAATTGTGCTTTCTATATGAGTTATGATAGCTCTTTCAAATCTTTTTAGGAGCACAATGTTCGTTTCAAACTTTGATTATGGACTTTAGATTTCATAACATGCCAAGAACATAGGCGAGGTCACTATCAAACTCCATAATTCGCAAAAAAAGAAGAATCAATGAAAGGTCATTCTCAAAGTCAATAATGTGAGGTTCCGATGTTTTACGAGTTCACGTGTTCACCGACTCCGCCAAACACAGCCTCAACACATAATTTCATGAGCACCCACAACCTGTGCATTTTGATTCTTGTTGAAGAACATGAAGGAATGTTCCAAGCGAATCCTTTACTTGGGCTACACGTTTTTGTCAACTAAATAGACAATTTATTCAATTTGCAGCTTCTAGATCTTCCCAATTCTGTTTTTACCGTGACACAAATATTCAACACGGACTCGGCTTCAGGGTCTCCAATCCACTTTTATGTGAATGTTCTCTCACGTGGGCTGCCTCTGCATTCATACTGAGAGTTGGGTCTTCAATTTTTTCCAGTGGCAACTCAGAAAACCTTCCAAAGCTTGTCTACGCCTTCTGTGGATCGTGTACCTGCTCCTGATCCCAGGGAATGTTCATGTAGGGCCCTTTCTTCTTCTACATAGAGCTGGTCTGTCACGGCTCTACTCCTCTACTTCTCTTCTGCCCAAGACTTCAGAGTTCACACCACCCTCCTCGAATCTTCATGGGCATCCATTTGCTACTTCCATCACACTTTCTTCAAGCGTTGATCATCTAAAAACATGCAACAGAATTTTTGACTTTTATGTGGGCTCAACACAACTACGTTCTGATGCTAACCACTCAAATACAAACCAACCTTATTGCTCATATACGCGCTATCAAACATTTTCTCTCTCTTACAATCAATTTTACCAAATATTATACGCAAATTTCTTGCCTACATAAGACTTTATTGCTTATAATCTAGCAATCAATTTCAGCCTACATTCTACACAACTTTCCACTATTAAGGTGTCCAATCTTCTGGCTATGATACTATAGTTGTCATGATTAGGAGCTCATGACTAGGAGCTGTGTCATAGCAAGGCCTCCTAAAAAATGCACACAATTTTAAATGAGATGTAATATATGTGAATGCAGAGTGCTCCTCATGACGTACAATGTCCCATAGTGTTCACGAGGGAGAGGAATATGGATGAAGCCGGCCTCACCGCTCCACGACTCGACCATGCTACATACCAAATTCCTCATCCTCACAAAAGCTATGTAGTCCAAACTAAAGTGTAGGGTGTAGATCCTTTCTAAACAGCAAAATAGAGAGGCAAAATAAAACTTTGCTAGTGCATAGCATTATCTTGTCTTGTGTGAGAGAGATGAAGCACGATAGTATCTTCTATTGTCCTTTTGTAGTTAGGAAATGATTGAACTTAATTAAATCATATTGATTGCTTGGGCATCTATACCATTGGAGATGAAACTGCATCAATGATTACATTAAGATAACAACCACCATGTGGTGCATGTTGAATGTAAATAAGGACATAGTTATTAGAGACACATCAATAGCTTAACATTGTTGTAATGTGGCACACAATAAACTAATTTTGCCAAGCCATAACAAATATTGATATGGATGTGATGATTCTTAAACACCCTCTTCTTGCAATAAGAGAGGTGCATCATTCCACATCTAGATCTTACAAATAAGGAGAGTGACATCCATCTTTTGTTAGAAATCAATGATAAACTTCATTGTTACTATTTACAAGGTACATTAATGTTGACAGCTGTGACCAGTTGTCATTAGCCGTAGGGTAGTCTATTAGTCTACTCATAGGTCTTCTCTCTCTATCAGGGGTTCAAGGTTTATTTGTACATTTTACATTCAGTATGTTGTAGAGTGATAGTGTGATTGTGTGTGTTCTTCTTCCGCCTTCTTGTGGTGAATGCTTGATGTTGCATATCTGATTGTTGACATGGTATCAGAGCAGCGATAGTCCTGCGTGCCTGATCAGTGGATTCAGCTTGTCACAGGCTCCGCAATGAAGTGAGAAAGTCCTTCACAGGAGGTGAAAGCTTGGAGAGACAAAAACGGTTGGACGAAATCCTTCTTTGGTGTATTTTGCAGGTTTGGAGATCAGAATCATCAGTGGGGAACGAAGACATAGTCCCGGAGGCATCAGAAAGGCCAGGACAGCATCAGACAGATTGAAAATCTGTTGAGTGGGAGAGATTTTTACAATACTTTTGAGTTGTTGTGGAAAGTGCTATTTGTGTGAGAGGTTTGCCAAGAAATCTCTCATTTGTCTGTTTGGAGTACCGCAAATCACACTAGACAGTGTCTAGTACTACCATTCAGAGTTAGGAGGCTGCATACTTTTCACATTACTGATCTCGGTCTTTTGAACGATCACACATTTTGAACTCTTTGCAAAGAGAAATCTAGAATATTCCCTCTGAAAGTTCTGATATTCCCTCTACTTTTCATCTTTTCTATACCAATATTGGATCGACGCGCCAGAGGTAGGAAAAATCCTGAACAGTCGTACATCCGCACGTCATACAGAAATAGCATATCCGTACCAATATCGGATCCACGCGCCAAAAGTAAAGAAAATACTGAGTAGTCGTACATCCGCGCATCATACCGATATCGCATACCCGTACCAATATCGGATCCACGCGCGCGAGCTAAAGAGAATCCCGAGCAGTTGTGCACCTGCGCGTCGTACCGATATCAGGTGTCCAACCAAAAAAAATTTACAGTTCTGTGGTGTGATAAATTTTGTGATCTAGACTCATCTATCCAGTAATGGCAACTCTAAGCGAGAGTGTCCTTAATGAGTCAAGCAAATTGGAAGGTGTCGGCAACTATGCAGTTTGGAAATTCAAACTGAAGAACATTTTGATGGAAAATGAGCTATGGGAGATCGTGACAGGTGAAGAGACAAGAATAGTGATTGAAGAAGATCAGCGGACATTTGATAGGAGAAAACGAAAATCCCAGAATGTCATCAACCTATCAGTTAGAGATGCAATTATTCCCTATATTTCAGATTCAGAAGGACCATAAGAAGCGTGAGATACATTGAAGGCATTGTTTGAAATGACAAATACATCTCGAATACTATTTTTGAAGACGAAGTTGCATACATTGCGGATGGATGATGGTGCAATTATTGTCGATCACATATTGAAGATCAAAGAGATCCGTGACCAATCAGCATCAGTTGGAGAGCGAGTACATGACCGTGAGATAGTGCAATTGACATTGAATAGCCTGAGTGAGTCACATCAGATGTTTGTGATGAGTATAGTAAATCTGAAGATCAAATGACAGATATTTTTACTAAGTCATTAGGTAGATGTAAATTTGAGAGGTTTCGTACTCTATCAGGAATAGAAGAATGTAATTTTATCATTGAGGGAGAGTGTTAGAAATCAATGATAAACTTCATTGTTACTATTTATGAGGTACATTAATGTTGACAGCTGTGACCAACTGTCATTTGCTGTGGGGTAGTCTACTAGTCTAATCGTAGGTCTTCTCTCTCTATCAGGGGTTCAAGGTTTATTTGTACATTTTACATTCAGTATGCTGTAGAGTGATAATGTGATTGTGCGTGTTCTTCTTCCGCCTTCTTGTGGTGAATGCTTGATGTTGCATATCTGATTGTTGACATCTTTCTCTCATCTCTCCACATAGTTTCCATTTTTAGTATTTGTCTCCTCAATCAATTGCTATCATTTTCTACTAGGTGATGCTCAAGGAAACATTGCTTAGTCCTATAGAGCATCCTAAAGGAGCATCCATAGGATTATAATTAGACATTTTAATAATAAGTAGTCCTTACCTTTGCCTTGATTATTTCCACCTTGTTAGTTTTTTCTAAGAAATGTTGTAAAAACAAGTGCATAACCCTAGCAAAAATGAGCGCCTAAATTTGTACAAACAATATAATGCGTTTAGGATTTATGCAAACCTGAACAATGATGTAACACTATTAGAACTCCATTTGTACGTAACTTGTAAGTTTAGAAGGAGAAGTGTTGTTGCCAATCGAGAAAAAAATGCTCTTGGATACAATGGAGTGTCGGCTTCTTTGCGTTGGAATATCTCGTTTTCATCATCAGTATGCAACACTTCACTTTCATCTATGTTCTTTCCAACTGTTGAGTGTGCATGTTCATTGTCATCGTGTTGTAAAATATGATTCAAACATGTCATGCATTCTTTGTCGTGTAGTACCTTAGTATTATCATCATGAGCATCATCTTCAACAATAATTTCTTCCTCATCAAATGTTTGCAACAATCTACTAGCTTCTTCTATTTGTTTCATTCTTTGTTCTCTCACTGGTATCGAGACTTTTCTTCGTTTGGAATTCAATATGAACAGATTGAGACCCTCTAATGGCATTCGTTGGTGTGCCTAAACAAGCCGACAGAGAATGTGTCATTTAAATAAGTCAATGAAAACCTCAATATTCTAAAATTCAAAAAAATCAATAGATGTGTTAGCTTTTAAAGCAAAACTCAATCTGTTTTGGATTTGATGTTTGACCATCCACTCTACTTCCACTTCCATACTTCTTGGGGAAGTTCAAACGATTTGATTTATTAAACTCAAGCACACTAACAAATCATTTGGTCCACACTAAAATTTAGGTCTGACAACACAAAGTATCATGCCAACTCAATGCCCACACTCACCAACTAACTTGTCTAACATCTGACTTGCAGAAAACTGGACCATATGAGCAAGATGGCTCAAATTGAGAAAGTCCCACTGCCACTATGATTGAAATTTCAGTTAGTTATTCCTTTGGAAAAAAAATTATTTATTATATTATTATATATTGTATTAATATTTATCACATTAATATATATTATATTAATATTTTACATTAATATATATTATATTACCATCATTTGATATATAAAAATAAAGATAAAAAATAGAAGATAATGGTCATCAAGAAAGAAAAGACAAACAAAATAGAGAAGAAGAAGATTTTGAAGTTTGAAGCAACTATGGTTTACACCTACAATCAATCCAATGAATGACCAATTAGTTAAATATCATAAACTAAGCTAGGTCCCTTGTATCCCTCAAATGCCTCATTGATGTTGCTACTTAGATCTTTGAATCGAGCACTTATTTATGCAAAGGCATGGTCAACTGTCCACACTCTTTATTTGTGTCAAAAAGCCACTTTTGCTAGAAAATTTCCCTTTGTTAATCTTGTTGGTATGCTACATATTACCTATGATTTGAACGATGCCCCTAAAGGGATTGAAGTTGGTTGCGTACTAAGTGTTTGTGCTAAGAATCCTACAACATGCTATTTTGGTGAAGAAAGACAAAAAAAAATAAATGTAAATGCAATAATAAGATGTCTAAGGGAAGAAAGGACTACACAAGTACACCCTTTCTATGAATGTGAAAGCCACCTATGGACACAAGTGATTAAGAGATTTGAAAAACCCTTTAATGTTAAAAACAAAAGATCTTCTTTACAAAGAATTTTATTTATAGATATGGAAATACTAGAGAAGGATGTATATGAATTATGACACTCACTTAAAGTACTCTTTTTTATAAATTTTGTTTAGGAAATAAGGTTTCATAATTCGAAGAAGATCATCATGAAATCTCATGAAATATTCTAGAGTAGAGAGGATCTAGTTTACTTGGGTAAAAACCCAAAAAGGTGAGCTTTCTTCTTCATGTTGTATATATAACATATTGGTTGTGTACATTTGTCCAAAGCCTAGGAAGTCACATTAAGTTAATTAGATAAAACAAAATTTCTTTTGAGGCATCCCTCACATTATGTACTTAATAGGTGATCCTAGCATGACACTCTTTCCCACATCATCTACTTCTCCTATCTTAACTCTTGAGGTCCACTTGTGTGGAGGGCGGTTGAGGTGGAATTGGGAGTCTTACAATATGATAATATCACACAATGTTGGAGTTGATTTTTAGACATTATCTTCATTAAAAGTGCCATAGACATGTTTTTGAAGTTTGCAATTTATTGTTTATCTAATGCCACGTTCCCAAATATGAAAAGGAATAAGAATATCCTTTTTGAAACATCCCTCATATCTTGTACTATGTAAGTACTCATAAGAACATATTGCCAATTGATTACAATGGCAATATGAGCCCACCCTAATCCAATTGGGTGGTCTTGATGGATTGTACACTCGTGGATGAGGGCAGGCACAATCACACATGGTTGGCAATATGCTCATATTACCTAAGCCACATGCACAACCACATAAGATTGGCAATACGTTTATACTATGTAGTCCACGGATAGCACTTTCTCCTACGTCATGGCTTTCGGGGGTCCATTTGTGTGAAGGTCCAGGGGAGTTGGAAAATTGGGATGAGCCCATTCTAGTGGAGATCGGGTTGCAAGTTGCAACACCCATATTTCAGAAACAGGGTATCATTCTCCGCCCTTAGATTTGCGGGACACCACCACTCCTGCGTAGTGGTGATGTTAAATTGGCTCATCAATGAATTGGTGTGTGTTAAGGAGAACCTTATAGCAAAGAATGGGGCCCATTAGAAGCTCTTTTTTTTTTTTGTCTCTTAAATCTTTGTATCTTTTTGACTCTTTGCTGGCCTCTTCAATGCAAACTTAAAAGTTTCAACTCACGCCAACCAGTCCTTCAAACGTCTCCAATTCTGCCATAAGATTGCCTTTCATTTGCATTTTGAAGGGGGAAATGAAAGGCAGAAACTTTGTTCATGTGTGACAAGCAACGCCAAGGAAACTACAAACGTAAATGTCAAATTTCCGTGGAGTACTCAAGCTCAACCTGTCAATCTGAAAAAAACAAAGAATACGTGTCAATGTACAGCACTGCAATGTCCGGTCCACGCAATTACACAAAAACGGTATATGCTGGAATTTGATCCAATCGCCAATGTCCGGTCCATGCATTTACACAAAAAACGGTCTAATCTGGAATTTGGTCCAATCGCCAACCTCCCTCTTTTCCACGGTCACTTTCGTCTTTCGAAGAGACCATGTGACCAAAACAGAAATGCAGGGGCCCCACCAACAGTTGGCAACCCAACGTCCTACCTTCATTTTGATTGGTCGAAATTCGAGGCTTCGAAAACAGGGGCACCGACAGGCCCTCCAAGTTTGATTTTTAACTCTCCACCGTCGGATATGCTTTGGAGCCTTAGATTGTGCCACGTGTCACTAGCAGTTGTTGGATATACTCCAAGTGGCGTTCATGAGACCATGTGGCTAGCATTCATGTATAAAAGTGAATTCTATTCTTCTTACCCTAAAATCTCTTTCTATCTCTTTACAAAGGAAATCATTGAGAGTTATCCTCGAAAAACCTGCATTATAGAGAACTTGTATAAAAAATTGTTAGATATTTTATGATTTCGGTTTTTTTGCCAGTTTTCTCGGTCACTGATTTGATTCCACCTCCATAAGGGCCTCTTCACATGAGCCACATGGCCCGTGATTGACGTAATGAGTGGGAGGGCCTCTGCCAGCTCGGGTGGAAACTCGTCTTTGCATGCTAGAACCAATTATCTCGCAATCTTGCTCTGAATGAAGCTGATTGTTGTAGCCACGTGACAATTTGTTGCAATCAAGTGCTCATTTGCTGCAGCCAGGAGCAAGTCACTGATGGCAGGCCGACTCGGGGAGGCTGAGGGAGCGTGGAGATGAGGGAGTTGGGAAGATTGACCCGACGGATGGTATTAGAGTTCACGGGTCCAAGTGAAGACATTTTTCTTCCCTGCCAGCCCCGTTCTTGACGTCAAGAATGGGCCGAGTTTTTGCACATGCAAAGAGGCCCTAAGCGCTAAAATCATGTGACTCTCTTTTTTATTTTAGTTTTTTTACACGTGCGTCTTAAATATTATTACGACAAAAGAAAAAATAAGAGAGTAGAAGATGTTTTAACGGGGGGGAGGCCAGGTTCCAAGGCCCTTCCGCCTCGGAAGGCTGTGCGCCCGAGGGCGGAGGCCCGAGGGCACACAGCCTTCCGCGGGCGGAAGGGCCGAGAGCCGGCCGGCCCTTCCCTTGCATGAAATCTGTTTTCACTTCTTTTTTTTTGAGGTAAATATTTTTTTACACAAATCTTCTGACCGAAAGGTGCGTGTAAAAAAAAAGTAAACTTTTTTACGTGCACCTTCCGAAGTTGGAAGGTGCATGTAAAAAACATTTGCCCCACCGATTATGTTTTGTGAGGCGGTCATTTTTCTTTGTAAAAAATTGAAAACTGATTTTAGGTACTTCAGCTTTCTAGGTGAGCATGAAAAACTGCCCTCCATCCTAAGCCCTTTCTTGGCAGCCTCCCCTCATTAAAAAGTTGGAGTAAACGACGCGACGAAGATAATGAGTGCCCGGTTTGGCGTTTGGTGTATAGTGGCATGGGCGTGAGTATGGAGACCAGACTTTGAACTGCGCGTAGGACTACGTGGAGCTTGGCAAGCCATTACCATCTAACTCTCGCTCATTGAAGTTGAAGTTGAAGCCCGGGCGTTGCATTTTGACAAGTATTCGTGCCTTTCAAAATACGAATAAGATACCTCTATTCAAATGCCTTTCCAAAAATTCCGTCCATGTTCACACTTCAAAATGCCATTGACGGGCACTAGAAGGCAAAGGAGATTCTCTCTTTGACAATAGAAAGTGTCAAACCACAAATTACTTATTTTGTAATTAATAAACATAGAATTTAACCTGATAAAATATAGCTCCTAATCATATAAAAAATAAAATTAAAAACCTAATATAAGCTGTAAAGAGCTGAAAGAGCTTGGGCATGTATGTTTGAAAATTAAAAACAAAATTAATATATGTAAACTAAAAATAGAAAATATCCTAAGCTTTGATTTCATGTAGGTTTTCAAAAGTTTGCGAATTTAAAAACAAAATTGACAAGTCAATTTTTTTTTGGGGGGGTGGTGGTCAGAGAGAAGGTTCCGCTCTCAAAGGGTGGAAGGACCCGAGCAAGAGACCCTTCTTCCACGTAGAATCAGCTATTGATTTTTTGATTCTTTTTACACGCACTTTTCGCTCAAACTTTATAATATTCACTTTTCGGTTGTCCGTACACGTGAAATCAGTTTTTAAATTTTTACAAAGGAAATGGTGATGCCTCACATAACGTAATCTGTGGGGCAAATTTTTTTTTTACAGACACCCGAAGGTGCACATAAAAAAATTACGTTTTTTACATACACCTTCCGCCCGAAAGGTGCACGTAAAAAAAAATTTACGTCAAAAAAAAAAAATGTAAAAACGGAATTCACAGAAGGGCAGGTCTTGATCCTCCGCCCTTCCGCCCGTGGAAGACCGGGCGCCCTCGGGCCTCTGCCCTCGGGCGCACACTCTTCCGGGGCGGAAGGGCCTCAGAGCAGGACATTCCCCCCCTTTAAAATTCTTTGGGGGTTACAATTTTCGCCCCCACAGATTTTATTTTGTGAGGCCTCTTCAAATTCCTTCATAAAAAAAAAAGCAAAAGCTAATTTCAGTGAATTATTTTTATTTATTTTGGAGATAAATTTTTTTTATCAGTAATAATGCAGTTCACTCCCACTATCTCTCTTTCCATGATGCGTAGACATCGCTGGATCTGACTACAGTCTTTCAGATCGTGCCACGTGGTCCTGCGGTACCTATTTGAAGGAGTCCACGTGGCAGAAGACACGTGTCAGAGATCCAAGCGAGGGAGCGTAAGATATTCAGTGTCCAAAAACTGCATGCCCTATTTATGGGGAGCGAGAGAGAGAGAGAGGAGCTTTCCTTCGCTTTTTTCTTTCTATATTTTCGAGCTGCCTGCGTGCGTTCCTGCATGTCTTCTCTTTTCCTTCGGCTTTTCTCCTCCAGTTTGCGAGCGGTATCGATCGATCGGTGATCGATCGCCTTGGCTCCACGCCCTCCATCTCCGAACCCACCAAGCGCCTCCATTCATTCCCTCTCGTCGCCCTCGCCCTTCGTCTGTTGGTCAATTGGCGATCCAGAATCACCCAACCTCCCTCGCAGCTTTTCGCGTGAGAAAAAGCAGCAAAAGCCTGTCTTCTTTGCTCCAAATTCAAGCTCTCTTGCTTTTTGCTTCATATACACCTTGTCTTCGTCTTTTCCTTTCCAAAATATCTGAAAGCGCAATCATATTTGCTTCTCACCTTGCCAAAAGCATCAAAAGCATTTGGTTATTGTATCTGCAAGATCAAATCTCATCTCCTATTTGCTCCTAAATCGCATTAGATTCCGGCTTCTTTTTCCCCTTCTAAGCTTTAAACCATTCCCTTTCTGTTGGGGTTCTTTAGGCATATTCATCCTTCTTCCAAGGCATACGACTGCAGATTATATCTCGGCTTCTGCGCTCCCTTTCTATTTTCTAAGCATTGGATTTCTGTTCATGGTCTTTTAAGCATATCCATCCTCCTTTAAAGCAAGCGGCCACAGATTATGTTTCGGCTTCTATCTTCCCTTTCTAAGTTGGAATCATTGGCTTTTTGTTAATGCTCTTCTAAGCATATCGATTCTCTTTCCTTCCAAGGCATGCGGCTTCGATTTCCTTCATGTGTGAAGAGCTTTTTCATGAAATCGCATGCATTAACTTGTTGGGTGAAGTGAGAATTGTAGTGTAAGCGTTTTGAGGGTTTTCAAGGGGTTTGAAGTTGAACCATCACGGCTGTGATAAGCATTCCTCGCAACCGTTCATTCACCATTCATCCTTCCAGCCTTCACTCCTCCCACTCGCTCTTGAGCTCTCCTTCATTCCACGGTGGTAGGGGCGCCACTCCAGCAGAAGGAGGTCATCCCTCAGATTTGCTGTACTTGGCTGGAGGAGGTCAGTACCCTTACTTTCCTGCCTGCGCTCTCACTCTTCCAAGGAAAGTGAGGGATGGACAAGCGGCGTCTCGGCAGGATGGTTACGATCAAGAGATGCGCGACTGTTGTTTCCAACTATCAAGAAAGCATGGAGCAGCAGGCTGGGTGTGGCCGCAACTGTCTTGGAGGCTGTTGTGTACTTGGTTAGTATCATATCTGTTTTACTGCCTTGATTATAAAGACTGACCTCAATTTTCTGCATCCCTTCGTGTTATGAAATTTTAAATGGAAAGTGCTTATCCTTGCACATGCTTGATGTAATTTTCTGTTAGCTTTGATGCTTGATGTCTGGAGAGTGGTCACTGGAATTTGAAGCTTTATGTTCGCGGCCCTTTAAGAGCCTGGTTGATTTGTGTGATCTCAGCTTGGTTTTAAACAATCCAGCCCATGTTTTGAGAGTATTGAATTCTGTTTGTTTCATTTGGATCAAGAATTTTACAAATTTTCATGTTAAGACCTACTCTGTTATAGTTGGCAACGGCTCAGGTAAAGTCTTGGTGGATGCTCATATTCTTAAAATTAGTTTAGCCTCATCATATTAAAGTTCTTGACTCTTAATTTGGTCAATTTGTAGGATTTGAGCTGGTTGTTTAAAGAAATCTGCTTTTTTTTTGAGAGCATTGAACTCAGTTTGCTTTCTTCTGTAAATCAATTCACAAAGCTTCTTGATAAGAGTTACTGTTTTATCTTTAGCTGTGCCTCAGGCAAAGGTAGTGCAGCCTTTTGACTTACAAGTCTGAATTTGTGATTCTGGACGTGACAGGGGCTAAGCTACCCGTATTCAAGTTTGTGAGCCGGTGTTCAGCTAAGCATCAGCAGGTTCATGTATTCCACGGAGACAAGACAGCTGAGACAGCTGAGCTGGAGGATTGCGAAGACTGTGAGCTTATGATTCATGATCAATCGAATTCTTTCTTGGATAATCTTGTCCTTGCACAGGTATTTTTACTTAGAAGTGCTGAAAATTTGCCAAGGAACTATAATTTGGAGTAGGAAATGATTGTTATCTGATATACACATGATCAGGACAAGGAATTCACCGTAGTTTTTAGCTTTACATCTGTGTTCAGGAGATAAGCATGTGACATGGGGATATGCCCTAAGTTTGGAAAATGGTTGTGACATTTTTATTGCATCCAATTTGCAGTGGGAAGATCGCACGAGCAGAGGTCTCTTTCGCTATGATGTCACTGCTTGTGAAACTAAGGTAACAACTTATTCCTCTCATGTACAGCAGCACATGACTGTTTCTTTCTGTAATCAACTAGGAAACTGCTATTATATGAAGCATCCTCAGAATAGAACTTGCGAATTTCGAAGGGATTTTTCTTCATACAACAATGTTAGTATTTGTACTTGAGTAAAAAAAAATTTCTCTGCATGTGATGGTTCATGGTATATTAAACTTATTTTACAGGTTCTCCCTGGAAAGTTTGGATTCATAGCTCAGCTAAATGAAGGACGACATTCGAAAAAGCGTCCAACCGAATTCCGTGTAGATCAAGTCCTTCAGCCATTTGATCCAGCGAAGTTTAATTTCACAAAAGTTGGTCAGGAAGAGTTACTTTTTTGTTTTGAGGAGAGTGAAGATGGAAGGAGCAGGTATTTTGACGCAGCAACCGTGAAAGGGAGCCCTAACGTGGTCGTAATAAACGTGGGCTTCTTACCTTCCAAATTTATTTGTGTTATTATCCTATGCTGTAAGTGCTGGATGGCGAACCAGGTTTTATTGTGAGTATCAAATGGTTTTAGGCCTTCTTATACCAGTCAGGTTTAGATCATTGGTGATATATATTCATCAGGCTTGAGTTGGTTGAACTTGCAGGTTAGTCCTATAGAATATGGGCACGTGCTCTTGGTACCAAAGGTTCTTGATCATCTTCCACAAAAACTTGAACCAGAAACCTTTCTTCTAGCATTAAATTTCGCTGTGGAAATGGATAATCCGTATTTTCGCCTCGGTTACAACAGTTTAGGGGCGTTTGCTACCATCAATCATCTCCATTTTCAGGTATAAAGAAAATTTGGTACATGTTGATTCTTTGGTATCTAGACCAAAATAAGTGAAGCTTATTGTGTGATCGTTTGGATTTTGGCAGGCATACTACTTGGCTGCTCCATTTGCTGTTGAAAGAGCCCCTGTGAGTGCTCTTTTTAAAGAACAAGGCGGTGTGGGAATATTTGAGTTGGCAGAGTACCCCGTCCGGGGCCTTGTTTTTGAGCTTGGAAGGAGTTTGGAGCAACTAGCCGATCTAGTTGTACAAGTCTGCAAGCAGCTTCAAGATTACAATATCCCTTTCAATGTGCTCATTGCTGATCGTGGGACACGCATTTTCTTATTCCCTCAGGTGTGCATATGTCTGAAAACTTTAAATAAAGGTCAAATTTGTTTTTGATCTTACATAATCTCAATACGTTTTGAACTCTACTTTGATGCATTTTTCTCTAGTTATGCATCAATTGTTGAAGAGTTTCATAATTCTCATGGAGCCAGCACCCTTTTTGTAGTGTTATGCTGCGAAGCAAGCGAGAGGAGAGGTGGACCAAGAGTATTTGGACACACAGGTAAATCCTGCAGTTTGGGAGATTAGCGGCCACATTGTGCTAAAACGGAAGGAGGACTATGAGATGGCTTCAGAGGACTATGCTTGGAAGCTCTTGGCTGAGGTTTCGCTGCCAGAAGCGGCATTCAACAATATTAAACTCCTCTGTCTAGAACTTGGACAAGGAAATGCAGATTGCCACAAGATTCATAAAGACACAACTCTTGCAGATGAAGCAGGAACCCTTCTAGGCAAACAGTCAATCAGTATAGCTTTTCATGGCCTCAGCAATGGCAGCATGAAAGTGGAAAGTGATTACACAGCTGATATTGAAAAAAGCAAAGAAATTTGTATGCAATCTTAAGTCACAAATTGCTGAGGAATAGGAGCCTCCATATAGATACTCTAGTAGTTTGCTATTTCAACTTGAACAGAGTCACTAGATCAGCAAAGAGTCAGCTTACCTCCTCATGAATTGCAAAGAAATTGCGACCCATTATATAGATATTTCAACAATTAGCTGCCCGAATCGAAGGGTATGCGTACTTTCATTTTACAGAAGTTTGATTATCTTTTGATGCTTTAGTGCTCAGCATACGGTATTGCATTCCTCTCAACCAGAAGGCCCATATTTTTAAACAATCATTTGACATTTTAAAGAAAATCTATAACTTTCAAGACCTTGTCTAATCTTGCTTTTTTTGAACTACATAGCCATCTGTTTTTTATTGATTTGGTCAGCTCATGATTTTATTATCATTGTGATTTTTTTGTGTATCAAGTGTGGCAAACTGCATGAAGTATGATACGTATTTGAAAGTATCAAATGAAAATATGCCATTCTTTATGTGTCATATGAAACATTCTGTTTATGATTCGGGTGCTTATTTTCTTAGGAGACGCCTATCTGAAATTATTGATATCTTATTGTTTGCATGAATGTTAAATTCATCATCAAACAAATACTATCCTTTTTTCAAATCAAACACAACAATTGAGAACAAAAAACTCAACAAGACCTTAGGAGATTGTAAGTTTCACCAATAGGACGCCGGCTGGATTCTATTTACTTTTGGTATATTGGATGATATTCAAAGTATTATAGTTCAGTTGGTTGGAGGCCCTTTGACCCCGTTCTTCTTGTTTTCATTACCATGATCATGATCTAGGTTGGGCATGAAAGTATCATTGGACTATATAGTGAAAGGATCGTGATTCACATAGTGGGAGTTTCTATATATGACGCAATGGATTTTTGATGACTATTTTGCCCATTTCTGAACAGATTAAAAAGCAGAATAGTCACCTATTTTTTAAAAAAAAAATTAGTGCAGATTCTGCCAGCGTCTGCCACGTGGCAGCATCGGATTGGTCTCAAATTTTTTTAGTGCTGATTCTGCTTGCACTTGCCACGTGGCAGCTAAGCATTGGTTTAAAAAGGGTCTAAAAATCCATTACGCAATGGAAGGGGCCGAGTAGAGGCCATTCTGCCCGGTTCGGATTTTCAAAAATTTTCAGGCTCGGCCCCTCCGGGCCTCGCCTTGAAAAATTCTAGAAATACTTACCGGGCAGAATGGCCTCTGCCCAGCTCCTTCCATAATACATTATTTATTGTGTTCATTGCTGTGAACTCTATCTAGGCCCTACAAGCTCTTATTTAATAAGACAAGTATTTGACATGATTTGATTGAAATTTTAAATCATGATAGTTAAAAATCAATAAATATGGTTCTAAAACTTGTGGAGTGAATATTATGCAAGTAACACATTTGAGAATTTTGTGAGATTATGAATTTAGAGGTGAATTTGTTTCTTTTGAATACATCTTTGTGTTTATATCTCTTATAGTTGCATTCACATAGCAAAAAAATATTGTACACCATATTAACAGATGTTCTAAATTAGTAAATCCATAAAATCAATCACATGTATATTCACATTATAAATCCTTGAAAGCATTCACATTCATGTATGCATGTAAATAGTAGTCGTAGTGGTAATATGTCAAAAATATGTAGTGATTATGAACGTGCTAGTCTTAACCATGTAGACGATCCTTTGTTTGGATGATTATGGACTTGATGTAATCCTTGTTCTAGTAGCATTAATCACGCCAAACGTCGTAGGAGTCCATATTAGCAAGACCCACAATAATATGAAAGTGGTTTCTCAACTTCTCACACATGTCATGAATCGTAGTGAACATGACAACTCATAAGTGCGTCATGTTGTCATAATATGCGTTGTGCGTATTTTGTCAAGCTCGAAGGTTGACCTCGTATTCCACCACATAGTCGTAAACATTGACATAATATGCATCAAACTCCCCCTACATACAATCACAGACGCTGATGGTACAAAAAAACATGGCTTGCCCTATTGATTATGCCACGAGTCAAGCATGTGAATTGTCGCCTCCAGGTCAACCAAATGGTAGACAGTCTCTGATACTAGAAAATTAAACCTAATATTTTAAAGCGCATCCAAACCACAATAAACTACACCAATAGCTTATAGTCATCAAATAGATTGCATGCTTGATGTTAAAAAATAAATATAATATATTCGATATCAATAGTACAAAATGAATGCACCATGGGTTGTGTGGCTCACCTGAACTCATAAGTGATTGTGGTACCCATTTTCTAAATGAAACTGTCACTCACTTGTTATCTTCGTATTAGGTTGTCGATAGGAAGAGTACCCCCTATCACCCGCAATGTAACGGACAAGCAAACCGTAGCATTATCATGAAAAGGGTTGAGGCCATGCATTTAGATTGGGAACATAAGCTCCATGCGGTGCTATGGGCTTTCATGACCACTTTCAAAGTAAGTACATGACAAATGCCAATTCAGACGGTGTACTGTCAAGAAGCCGTAATGCTTGCAGAGTTTGTCGTCCCAAGTTTGAGAGTAGCCATCACCGAACGATTTACCAATGAGTCCACCAAGCGAAGACTCCATAATCTCCTCCAACTCCATGAAACTCGCTTCCTCGCCCTCCATGCGTTACTCGTGGAAAAACAACATAGAAAAGCTTGGCACGACCACAACAACAAGATCAAGGATCTCACGAAGGGAGAATTGGCACTTCTATACAATGCCAAGGCGCATAAAAAAAAATTGAAGCTTCTAGGAGAGGATTGTACAAAGTAGTAGAGATCCGACCGAATGACATAGTTATACTCGCCAACCTGCAAGGACAACTATTCGACACACCCGTCAATGATAGCAGTCTACATCGCTATTATCCAGCCAATGTCCAGTTACGGGATGAGCCTCACGCGTCGTCCTCGTCGTCTTCACCTTCGTGAGAAGATCGATTAGATTAGGATAGTTAGGATAAGTAGGCACAGATAGGAGTAGCCTAGATTGCTTGAAGCCATTTCAGTAAAGTTACAGATAGCATAGGTAGCACATTAGGAGGATGCCCTAGACTTGGTAAATTAGATTAGAGCATAAGTTTACACTCTACCTAGATGTAGCTTAAACTCGTTAGGATCAACCTTAGGATTAGTCGATTTCAGACTTAGAATATTCGGAGTTAGGAAATCGTTAGCTAGATCAGTGTAGTTAGATCAACTCTAGCATAGATTAGCTAGTGATAATTTAGCTTAGTTACAAGTTAGACAAATTAGTTAATGGTTAGATTGGTTAAAAGTTAGCTAGATCAACTTTAGCATAGGTTAGCTAGCAGTAGTTTGGCTTAGTTAAAAGACAGATAGATTAGATAATGCTAGTTAGTCCATCTTAGGTTATACGCAGTTGAAGGCTAAATAGAACCGTTAAGATTACGTAGGTAAGCCCAGGCTAGATTGTTTAAGTTAGCATGCAGTAGATTAGTTTGCACTAGAGAGTTAGACATAAGAAAATTAGATCTTCGAAATAGTTAAGTCAGTTAGATCCGGTTTAGAGTCGTTCGGTCTTTAGAACGTAAGTATCAAAATTTCCATGGTTACGTAGGTTAGGACCCCCCTTTAGTTATGGATTCAATTTTTACAAGTGAATATTAGAATACGAAGATCTCTATCCAGTGTTTATACATCTCCTCCTCATCATGTATATTCCTTCACACAGTCCACTTACTTTTCCATGTTAAAATCCCCTTGTGTTATGCTATCGATGCTCAAAATGAACCAAAAACACCATTATTGCTATTTATAGATGTTAGTGAGCATGCCAACAATGATTGCCTACTGTAGGTGCACAAATGGTCTCCTTTGTCCAGAGAGAATCTTAGCCTGGATTGATAATAGGCTAGATTCTCGTAATTGTCATTTTTAATAAACAATGGGAGTTTCTGATCAAAATAACTGTTTAATCTGGTAGTCAATCAAAAAATGAACCATGCACACAATAATCCCCGTCAATTTGGCACTCATGGGATCAAACTCCAAAAATAATAGTGGGCGAGTAAAATCTCTAGCGTATAAATACGCGAGTGAAATCGAGTTCCATTACTCGCGCTTTCCTTAGCCATTACTCAACGTATCCAAATACTTGCTGATTTTACTCGCCAATCCTTTGAATGACTTGCTAGCTCGCCTGTGAAGATTTTGCAAAATCTAGCTTCATTAGTTTATACTCTCATGTACATAAGTAGGTGGAGTCATGGAGGTCCAATCAGTGTGAGGTGCTTATTGAGTGATCCAATCACAGTGTAAGGTGGTCATTAAGCCACTCTATATGTGGGAGAAAGCTCTTTGTATCACGTAGTTTTTTTCGGAAGCAATTTTGGAGACTACACATTGTTTTTCCTCATATTCTCTTTCTACTTGAGGGCTCACTCATTTTCTCTCTCTACCCGAGAGCAAGATATTTCTCTCTCTCTAAAAGCATCTTGGAAACTTTTTTTTTCCATGTAATTTGATTGTTTTGAGTGCCAATTGAATGTCAATTCATTATGCATGAAATTGTGCTCTTGCTTTAGAATCAATCTGGGAAGATCTTAGGATGCAATCTATGTGATAAATCTATGTGCAATCACAACTACCTTGGAAGATCATTATGGGTGTTGGGCAGGTCTTCACACATGTGAAACCTTAACATGGTGTCAGAGCCACCCTAAGGTATGATCTTCATGCATCAATGATCAAGATTAGAGAGTGGATTTCATGGTTTTGAGTGTGGCTGAGGATCTAGAATAGCTTTCAAGAGATTTTGGCATCAAGAGGGCCAAAATCACATTGATTTGGATCTAGAAGATGTAGTACGGACTGATGTGCTCAGAGCACGTGTGGGCAAGCACTTAAACACTTATTGGAAAGCTATTGAAGTGTAGTTTTTGGTGCAAGAGACCTCATGTGATTTGGATCACTATTGAGCAAGTTCTAGGCATTTGAATGAAGGTGGGTAGGGCACCCAATCTAGTGTCACTGACACTTGCCTATGAAGCACCAAAGGTTGCTTGTTTGATCACTATAAGGTTGTGCATTGTCAATCCAGGTTTTGAGTGTTCTAGATGAGATTTTGAGATCTTAGTCACATTGTTTCTGTTGGAATTAAGCATCACTCCAATTCGAGTCATCATAATTCAAAGTCATCAGAATTCGAATCATTCGAGTTCAAAATCAATTCCTGAGCACCAATACACTATGGAAATATGAACTCTCTCTCTCTCTCTCTCTCTCTCTCTCTCTCTCTCTCTCTCTCTCTCTCTCTCTCTCTCTCTCTCTCTCTCTCTCTCTCTCTCTCTCTCTCTCTCTCTCTCTCTCTCTCTCTCTCTCTCTCTCTCTCTCTCTCTCTCTCTATACAACAACACTGCAGCCTTATTCTCTAAAGTCGAACGTCTATGCAATCAATCAACTGGAGCAGAAGCAGGATCAACAACGAACTCTTCGAGTTCTACATCTTCTTCATCGACCTCGTTCGAATTCAAGATCTTGGAGTTCGACGTCCACGTTATCCACACTGCCCTATATGACGCAGACCACGTTACATTTTACTTTAGCACTTTTTAGTAACTGCCTTGTTTCATGCTTGTTGCCCACACAGTCTCGTAACTGTTTTCATGTGTATAGTCATAATGGCAATTCACGAGTCCAAACATTTTGCGAGTAAATCAATTGCGAGTTTTGCAAGTTTTTTTTCTCCAAAAACATTGATCATGCCAACCAATATTTCTTGGAATATATTTTCTCAAAACGATGTATCTTCTCCTACTATGGAGATGTGTTTGATCAATAGTGTACAAGCCACAGAAAGGCAATGTATGTAGAAGAAGATCCAATGCAATTTGCTTGAATACTCTCATCAATATGTATATTGTCATGATCCAAACTATATCTCGATGAAATCAAATTTGATATTAGTTTCCTAGATCCTACCCTAACCCTAGATCTACCACAATTATGGCCTAAATAAAAGCTCCTTCATCTATGCCATTACCTCTTGAGATTTTCCCAACTTTCTCACTTTTCTAAATTTTTGTCTCAATATTCTAAACTTAATCAAGTGGGTAGCCTTAGAGTTTTAAGTTGATAAGTACATCATGGTATTCATGATTTATTTTTAATATTGAAACACAGTAAACCAAAAACTACACCCTCTTTGTGATCAAGGGTAGTAACATAGTTAGATCATATTTACCGTCTACATTTAATAGATCATTAGGATATCGGTTTCTTAAGAAAATATCAATGACATTTCATAGCATAATGAGCCCATTTGCAATTGGGTGTATACACACTTTTATGCAAATGTGTGTGGGACTTTTACACATTCACAATGCTAAATTCCTAGTCAATAGTGATCTGAAAGCGCCCCTTGAACCCTGACTTGGTGGTACAATTAAACAAGAGTATGATCAGATGTAAGAAGGGACATTTCTACAAATTATACGGATGACATATGTAATCTGATAAATGTAAAATTCTTGTAAGTCTATTCATATTATAATACAAGTATAAAAAATTATCATGGGCCATTCTTGGTCAGAGACCATAATTTACAATCAACCCTCTTCTGAATTCATGACCATGCTTTCATGAGGTTGGTTGGTGGATAAACAAAAGAATTGAGCAAGAATCAAATGTCTTAGATTGTTGAAAACACTAGACATTTGCATGCACATGGATGGGCGGTTCCCTGTTGACTCGGCACATTACCTCTAGAAGTGGGGAGAGAAGCTTCTTCACCAAAACACTTGGAAATTTGGGTATAAAAGAAAACAATTTGCTTCATGTTGTGCACATCATTTCTGTGGTTACAAGCTCATTCAGATATTATTCAGCCACGGTTCGTGTTCGAATTTCCAAGTTTCTGTGTTTTAGATACGCACCATGCATGTTTTAAGAAAGAACAATTGAGTTCTGACTTCGATTAAGCAGTCTCGCATGACCCATGTTGGAGTGACATGCAGGGTCACATCATTCTAAGCACAATCAATCATGTATGAAGAATTTGTTTTTAATATAGTGAATAGATGGTGCCTAGCATGAAGGCAGTGTTGGTCTGAAGAAATCTGATTTCATGCCTGCCATGTTTACTAACACCTTGTGAATGCACATGTTGTGTAATAGACTATTATCTATGTGAAGGATTTTGTGGGAGTAATTGTGTGAAGAGCGCATCAAAGTTTTGTGATGGATATCAATGTTCTAACTCCTTGCCTTGTGAATGACATTACTTCGGGAACTATAATTTTGACATAAACTCTTCAAGAAACATTAGTTCACAATAATTTGCCTATAGCTAGATGCTATGAGTAACAAGAGCCTTTGTTGTATTTCCTACAATTAGAGTTAAATGAAAAAGAAAATGAAAAAGGAGGGAGGTAGACTCCCAGCATTGCTCAAGAAGACATCACACTTTTTAGAAGTCTTATAGGCTCCTTAATTTGGCTCACAATAACTAGACCTGACATAAGCTTTAGTGTTCATAAGTTGAGCCAAGCTATGCAAAATTCTACTATCTATCAATGGAAAATGGCCAAGTGAGTGCTTAGATATATATCTTCAATTTGATTTTGGTTTATTGTATAAAAGTGAAGATCTTTCTATTATTGGTTATTCTGACTCAGATTTTGCAAGTGATAGAGCAGATCGAAAATCTACAAGTGCTTATGTCATATATCTTGAAGGAAACTTGATATCTTGGCTTTCCAAAAAGCAAGATACTGTATCACTCTCATCATGTGAAGCTGAGTACAAGGCACTCACTACAACAACAAAGGAAGTGCTTTGGATCAAAAGGTTACTAGTGGAACTAAAGATAATCTTAGAAGAGGATCTACCTATGATCATGTGTGACAACATTTCAGCCCAAGCTGTTGCCAACAACCCAATATTCCATGCAAGGAGCAAGCATATCGAAGTTGCACATCACTTCGTGAGAGAGAAGCTCATTGGAGGGGAAATCAATTTGGAGCACATCGACACATCATCTTGAATTGCTGATATGCTCACCAAACCTTTGAGCAAAAGTTCTTTCATCAAACATAGAGCCAATCTTGGAGTTATACAAGATCCAGGTTCAAATCAATATAGATCACTTTTAGGAGGAGTGTTAAAATTGGAAAAACAAATCATATTGATTTCTTGGCTTGCTACAAATGTTGTACCATGAAGAAGACTCCACTATGTCCCTTCTTGCTAGTCTTCCTCCCTCCTCCGACAATCTAGTATTGCTTTTGAGCAATACTCCTACACTGTCACTCCAGAAGCTGGCAGCAAGTTTATTGTAGGAAGAAGTAAGGAGAAAAAGCTTATCTACCTTGAGTAACAAGACAATGGCCTTCTACTCCAATAAGAAGCATTTCAAGAAGAAGAACTACAAGGATAAGAAGACAAAGGTTGGAGCAGATAGATTCAATGCAACAACAACAACATCATAGTCGACAACAACCTGTCAAGACCAAACTCTTTTGTAGATATTGCAAGAGATCCAATCACGACATCAAAGAATATCGGATCTTCAAGCACAATGAAGCGAGAAAAAAGATGCAACAACACCAAGAAGGAGGCTATGACTCTGTCAGAAATTCCCAAAAAGAAGAAAAGACACTGATGGTACAAGATCAACCAAGCAAGGATGTTATGAATGGTATCTAGATTCAGGTGCTTTTCAGCAACATGACTCCATGTAAGAATATATTCTCGAATCTCACAACAACTGAATCAAAGTAAATTTTCTTTGGAGACCCAAACTCACACAAAGTTGAAGGCCAAGGCTCCATTCGACTACAATTCCCAGATGGTATCACTAGACAGTTAGACGATGTACTCTATGTACCCGAATTAACAAAAAATTTACTGTCTATAAGCAAGATCACTGATCAAGGTTATAGAGCTTTGTTTATTGCCAGTCAATTAGTACCATTCTTGATAAGAATTCAAATGAACTCCTCTATGCACATAGAGAAGGAAACTTATATATCTCCAAGAGCTATGAATCTTGATGGATCTACACTTCAAAAGTCGGATATTATCCATCTTGATGTAAGAAATTGTGAGGTAGCTCCTGAATCAAGGATTATCTCTTATGTGCCAGATGTTGATGCGGCACATAGATAGGTTGACTTTCGTTGTTCGAACTTTCTTTGCCCATCTTTGAGCTTTCTGGCCCTTCGACATAGGATTGAACTATTGTTGTTCTCCCGTTTGCCTTGAGGTTGCTTGTTCCTCAGGTTCTGGTAGTAGTCTATGGCTGCATGACCCTCCTTGTGGCAATGGATACACTCAAATCTGAGATTCAGCCAACATGAATCGACGATATGTCCATGTTTGCATCTCACACATACTTTCTTGTTACCATTCTACTGTCTCGACTTTTTTTTGTTCTTCTGTCTACCTTTGCTGGCTCCTTCTATTTGCTGGTCTTGATCCTACCTCTGATCTGACTCCCTCTTAGGCTTGACCTGCTTCTTGGGTTTCTCCTTATTGTTGTAGAGAGCTTGGTCAGAAGTGTCCTTGTGATCAAGGTGCTCACGAGCTTCAACTTCTTCTCGAATCTCGATTACTGTCTTTTCGAGTGTCATCACTGTATCTTTTGCTAACAACATTCGGGTTGTCTGGAAAGATCTTGGAAAAGCTCGTAGCAGATAGTTAAGCTGCTTCTTTGATAATATTACATTCTCTATTCCGGCATTGTGTAACAAAAAGAACAGATCTTTCATCATTCCGATAAAAGAGGTGAGGTCTTTGCCATTCCATTTGTCAACTGATCTTCAAGAAGCATGATTTGACTACGTGATTTCATCTAAAACCTTTTGAGTAGTGTATCCCACATCTCTCTTGCATTGGAGAGTGTAGCCAGGTCAAGTGTGAGACTATCTTCGATGGATGATGACAACAGGGTCTACTACCTTGTCATTCTTTTTTCTCCATTCGCATAGCTCCTTGCCTATAGTTGTTAGCATGAGAGAAGTTATGTCTCCTCACGAATTGTCTCATTTATGAGCAGACTTCTTGGATCTCTATGATACTTCTAGTATTTCTTCTTGACAACTATTGTGCCTACACAATTATCATATATTCAGAATAGGATTTGGATTGTTAGCCTATCTAAAACTAATCATAGATTACAAAAATAAATGGCTGATTAGGCAAGTCCTAACGTTCCTCTGGATGACGTCATCAAAATAAGATCAGGGGATTATACTCTATGGTACTTCTTTGATCTTCCCTGTACTTGGAGCATGACGAACCGAAAGTATTCGGCCTTCAAGTGTCTTGAACATCGGCTGTTCATTGTTTGGTCTTCAGGTCGGTCCCAACTATTTTCCTTTCGTCCTTCGCCCGAACTTCAGCCTTTCGGTGGAGCTCCTTATGTCCGCAAACATTTCTTTTTCGTCTTTGAGGTCTTTCGTTGAAGCCGTTAAGTTGGCGGTTGTACCTTGTGCGTAGATTCATAGGGTTTTGGCAGTCAGAGGGTAGAGAGCTAGCAAAGCTTTGGAGACATAAACATTTTGTTTCTTCATAAAAGCGACTACCCAAGTCATGAAGGTGACAATAATCGACTTTCCAAAACCATATTTCTTAAACCCTAAACACTTTCTAGATACCAAATTAAGGTCCAAAAGAAATATATGGCCAAACAAAAGTTAATCACTTTTTTGCTAGCTCTAAGCTTTCTTAGATAAACAATAAACAACGAAGTTGGGTATTTATAGCCTTCCAAGAGAGAGAAACATCCCGGACGAGACATAATGGATGAAGGGTGGAATATATGCTGCAAGCAACCAAAGATAGTTTTAGAATTTACAACCCTATTTAGTGCAAGAATTAAGTTCAAATAAATGAGTTTAGTTCAGTAATGAATAAAAAATATTAATGGCTCCATTCCACCCTAGAAATTACAAATATTGGACTTAAATTTCATGCCATTACAGACATGTAAAAGACAATTATTATTAACAAAATAGTCATACATGAATTGTCCAAGAGCATAAATATTATGGCAAGAGAACATGGATAACCCATATTCAACCAATTTGAGACTATTCATGCTCAAACAAAAAATCTCATGTCATAATATTGTTAAGAATGTATGATATATATACTTAGAAATGAAATCAAAGGACAATGAATCTATACATTAGATTTGGTTAGATTAGAGCAACTCAAGCCAATGCTTTTACCGTACTTATTATATAGAGCCAACCAATGTACACATCTAATTGATAGAACATTCATGGAGTGAAAGTATATAGCAAATTTAGAAATTTGATTTTTAAAGTTTTATCAATATTTCAAATAACATTTGATGGTTTTGTAGTTTCTCTTGTAAAGAACACTTTAGTTGCAATTGCAACTTGTACATTGAATGTCAATATTCCATAATAGTTTTTATGGTGTTTTCGACAAAATAATCACAATCCTCTTTCCATTTTTATAGATACTAATCAGCTTATGAAAGTTTACTCAATATTTGGAATATCATAAACTTTTGTAATTTATTGTAAAAGATTCCATTTCAACTACACTTGTATGAAAGATATACTGATATTTTACCCCTAATATTTCATAAGAGAACTTCAATGGTGTTTTTTTAATTACAAACTTCTCTTTGGATTCTTTAGTTACAATTACAAATTACATTCAATACTTTAGTGTCAATTGTTTCATATTTCTTATGTTAAAATGGTGCCAATTGTATATTGGACTTGATTTGGATATTTTGACTTTAGCTATTTATACTATATTGGATTACTTTTGAGCTAGCACCAAATTATGTTTACCATGACGTCATAGTTATATATGTACCACAAAGTGAGCTTCTTATTATTATTTCAATTTCAAATATCTCTTTTGCATATTTGCATGTATATATTGAGAGAGAGAGAGAGAGAGAGAGAGAGAGAGAGAGAGAGAGAGAGAGAGAGAGAGAGAGAGAGAGAGAGAGAGAGAGAGAGAGAGAGAGAGAGAGAGAGAGAGAGAGAGAGAGAGAGAGAGAGAGAGAAGGGGGGAGGAACAACCACTCCATTATAATTCACATAACAATATTTGGAAGCACCAAAAAAACAACCAACCATGATAATATGTGCGCAAAAACCAAAACTACTCATTGAATCGTGTATGATGATGGATAAAAATATATGATTATTTTTAATTTTCAATAAGAAAGAGGATGGGCAAAACAACCACGAAGGATAATATGAGTTTCTCATGAGTCATGTTTAGTTTCCACTACCACATGTCAGATCTACTACGTGGTTGAATCTATACAAAACTTTTGTACTAACTTGCATTTAACAAAAATTTAAAGTCTTGCTCACCCAAATTTGAAGACTTCTCTAAAAAAAAATCAGCTAAAAGTCTAGTTGAATTCATCAATACAACTCCTCTACTCTTTTTCTGCTTTTTCTGGTACTCATATAGAAGGCTTTTTTGGTGAGCATTCACATAGTCTATTTTCTCGATATATTTCTCCAATTTAGACAGTCCATCTTTTGAAACAATACCCCTTGATGTGGATATGATCAAAGGAGCAATTGCTAGTTTGCAAGGTGGAAATAAAGACTAGCTCCATTCACTCAAATGTTTAAAATCACTAGCTTCTTTCAATGGTTGTTGGGCCAAATGATTTCTTTCAATGTAATATGGTATGTTTGGAACATCTTTGATGCGTAGCAAATATGACCACAGAACTATATTCAGAAAGTTGTCTTCGTATATAAAAAAAAAACCATTGTCAAGGTGGATTCATGCAAGCTTTGTAAGGATCATCATCAATCAACAAAGTATTGATTGGTAACATTTCACAAGACATGTTCCAAAGATAGCACAATGGTTTAAATGAAGCTTAAATTTGTTCTATACCAGGCATTATGTACTTTGTCTCATTATAACATTTTGTTTGATCCCATATAACATGGAAGCTATATTACCACTTTCCAATTACATTCAAAACATCAAGACATTGTTGGATCTATGCATTGTTATAGAACTCCAAATGCTTTGAAATTTTGAAGCATTTTATTCGAAAATGTAGTTGCTCCTTTTCGCAATTGAATGGCCTTATCTCCATACATCATATATGCACCTTTAGTACATGGTTTTCCTTTCCATTTCTTCACAAGCAATCCATTCACGTTAAGAATTATGTATTTCATAGGATGATAACACATTGATAGTTCCAATCCTTCAATACCAGCAAAGTCCACAAATTATGTGTTGTGAAAATTTATGATAATATTTGTACGTCCATAATTTATACGAGAGAAAATTTCATTCAAATAATAAAATTTTTACAAGAGGGAAACTGCTACTATGTGTTATTCCATAAAAGTACCAAATTCATTGATAGATATAAAATCCATATCCTCCAAAAAACTTTGAACATGCATAGTTTAAACTTATAACAAAATCCAATTTTAGCTCTATGAGAGCTATAATTCAAAGTCTCCTCTATCTTTCTATTCAAATATTGAAGAACATAATCACATTGAACATCTACATTACTTGGAAATTCAAGTGGAACTGCTTTTGCTCATTCAAGAAAATATGGGCCCGAAGAGGGCCCAATAAGAAATGCCATGTCGGAGAGAGAAAAATAGGACTAAATACTCAAACTATCATTTTCCAGCTTTTTTATGCATCTGCCTGCACGTCCTTACATGCGCATGCCATGTACCTTATAAGTGTCAAAACAAACCACCAATGCTTAACCACATTTAAATGTATTCTTGAGAAGTCGCAATATTCCCACCCAATAGGTGGGACATTTGAACACTCACAATTCTCACGGTTCCTATGCGGCGTAAATGCTCACTCATGGTTCTCACGGTCCCTATGTGGCCTTAATGCTCTGAACGAACCGCAAACCACATGCAAGGGTCTCGCCGATGACTACAAACGGTCTGAACGAAGGAAACGATGCTCTCTCTCTCTCTCTCTCTCACACCGCAAAGGATCCTATTTTGACCGCATATGACTGCATTTCATCGCAAAGGACCGCAAAGTCAACGATTGTTGTCACATACGAAGCACTATTGCAAAGTCTCGTCTATGCTCTCAAAGAATTGAACGAACTGCAAACCACATGCAAGGGTCTCACTGATGACTACAAACGGTCTGAAGAAATGAAACGATGCTCTCTCTCTCTCTCTCTCTCTCTCTCTCTCTCTCTCTCTCTCTCTCTCTCTCTCTCTCTCTCTCTCTCTCTCTCTCTCTCTCTCTCTCTCTCTCTCTCTCTCTCTCTCTCTCTCTCTCTCTCTCTCTCTCTCTCTCTCTCTCTCTCTCTCACGGTCCCTATGCGGCCTAAATGCTCTGAACGAAGTGAATAACCCTCAACCCACCGTAAAGTCTTGCCGGTCTGAACGAACCGCAAACTGGATGCAAGGGTCTCACCTATCTATTGCTACATATGGTCTCGCCTACGGCTACATTTGGCTACATATGGTCTCTCGCTCTCTCTCTGTCTCACATTATCTACACATTGCACGAAGCACACTGCTTAAAGAAGCAATCTAAACAATCCATTAAGATTATTGAATAGCAAGCAGACTAGTTGGACCGCTCTCTCTCAGATTCTGCTAGATCGCTCTCTCTCAGATTCTCTCTCTCTCTCTCTCTCTCTCTCTCTCTCTCTAGAGAGCTCTCTCTCTCTCTCACTCGGATGCTCTCCCTTTCTCTCTCTCTCACTCAAGGTTCTCACGGTCCCTGTGCAGCATTAATGCTTTGCCTTAAACTCTAAACCGCATGCAAGGGTCTCGCCTATGGCTACATGTAGTCTGAAGGAAGGAAACGATGCTCTCTCTCTCTCTCTTAGATGCTCTCTCTCTCATACCGCAAAGGATCCCATTTTGACTGCATACGACCGCATTTCATCGCAAAGGACCGTAAGGTCAATGATTGTGGTCACATACGAAGCACAATTGCAAAGTCTTGCCTATGCTCTGAATGAAGTGAACGAACCTCAACCGCACTGTAAAGTATTGCTTACAGTTTGAACAAAGTGACCGAACCACAAACCGCATTGCAAGGGTCTCGCCTACGGCTGCTACATACGGTCTGAATTAAGGCATAAGGACTGCATTTAGGCCGTATAAGGACCGTCGTGTAAGGACCGCATTCAGGCCACATAGGGACCACTGCCACCTAGATCGAAAAAATCATCATCTGTCAATGACATACTGAATTTCCAAATCATCAGCCACCACCTAGATCGGCCACCATTGCCCATCAACGACGGGCACTCTTTACTAGTATATATTAAAACTATTTTAGAGAGATAATGTCGCCATGCCTTTAAAAATGTCACGCTCTGCCTGCAACAAAATGTCATGCTTTTTACAACGCGAAAAGCTAAAAAACGATTGAAAGGTCCTATGCGTGTGAAAAAAATAACACATAGAAGCCATTTTTTTTTCTTTTTGTTGGGCGCACGCACACACACAATTTCAAATTTTTTTCCCCCCAGGCATGCGCGCTCTCTCTTTCTCTCAATCGGTTCTCTCTCTCTTTCTCTCAATTGTTAAAAATTTATTAAGGAGAATATGTGATAGACTATTTTGTAGTCTATGAAATTATCAATCAAACAATGGTCTAACGACATGTAACAATTGTCAAATATAGATTTGAAATTATTGAATGAAGATTCAGATGTGATTTTAATCACTACAACATATTGTGTACTGACTTTTGGTCAGTATTTGTTTTTGTATTAGCTTATCCACGTTGGACAAGTATCATACTGACACGTGACATGAGCTCTGTGATTCAAAATAGTCCTAGTAGAATAGAAATCGCCCTATCTCCACTTTACAAAACTTTTTTTGGATCATTCATCAAAAAAATTATGGATCAAAATGTGAAATCCTTCACAAAGTCTTGTAAATAGTAAACTGATGATTGATTCTCATTCATGTGAGAAGTATTGATGTTTGAATATCATTTACATACTATTAGAGTAGTACTTATGAAATGAATGAAATAGAAACATTAGATATTCAATGTACGATGGATTTCATGAAAGAAATCTTCATTTTCTTGAAAATACAAAGAAAATAGAAGAACGTGAGAGAAACTCAAATGTACTGTGAGCATCTAAAATAAAGTCTATAGCTTTTGTAGAGCGATTTATTGATCTGAATTTTTTCTCCATTCAGTTTTGGTCATTCTCCATTCAAGAACTGTTAGTTCTTCTAATAGACTACATACAAAAAAATTTCTACTCTCTACGGTTACACTCTCTCTAGGAGTGTTATTCATAAAGTAGATCCTACTCTCTATTAGAAAAGTCTAGAAGCTAAACATTCTAGATTATTCTACTCTAATAGGAATTTCTAGAATCTTCTACCACTATGTAAAGTTAACATAGAGTGTATTATTAAGTAGGACGCATGAATTTAGTTCAATGTATAATTGGGGTCTACTTAATTATTTTGGTATTAATTATTGGCCCTTATGATGGCCTCATAATTAAATTACCAACATTTTATATACGTGACAACTCCCTCTTTAAACTTGATAATTTAATTATTCCAAGACTAGTTCAATGTTTCTCAAATGTGTCTTTGTCCAATGCCTTGGTGAATATATCTGCCACCATCTCTTTGGTTGAAATGAAGCTGGTATAGACTAGCTCTTTGTCTATGAGATCTCTTATGTGATGATATCTCGTAGCAATATGTTTGGTTCGAGCATGATACATCGGATCTTTTGTCAAGTGAATTGTTGAAGTATTGTCCATTAGAAATAAGCTTGGTTTATCTTGAGTGATGCCCAAACTTTCAAGTATATATCTAATCCATATCACTTCATTTGCCACCTTAGATGCAGCAATGTATTCAGATTCGCAAGATGATTGAGCTACTATCAATTGCTTCATACATGTCCAACTAATAGCACCTCCTGCTATAATGCTGCATCCTCCAGTCAAGATTTTAGAGTCTTCTTTGAAGGTCAGCCAACTGGCTTCACTATAGGATAGAAGAATGAAATTTTCATTCTTTGAATATTTTATCCCATAGTCATTTGTGTATGTCAGGTACTGTAATATTCTCTTAGCTGCTCTCCAATGTTTTATTCCTGGATTAGAACAATATTGACTATGAGTGAATACTCCATATGATATATCTGGACATGTACATATAGCAAGATACATTAATGATCCAATAAGAGTGTGATAAGGATATTTCTTCATGTCTTCTTTTTCTTCATGCGATATCGGACAATCCTCTTTGGAAATAATAGCTCCAACAGGTACTGGTGTAGCTTGTCTTTACATTTTTCCATTTGAAAGTTCTTCAACAGCTTTTTATATATCTTTGCTGATGTATGTACATACTTCCATTCACTTTGTCTCTTTCAATTTGTATTCCAAGTAGCATTTTGCCTCTCCAAGATCAGTAATATCAAATAGAGAAGATATCTCCCTCTTAACCTATAAAATATCTTCATTCCTCTTGAAAATAATGAGTGAGTCATTAACATACATAGCAATTATAACAAGTTCTTCATTAATGATTTTTATATAGACATTAGAATCAGCTCCTATGGGGTTAAAACCACGATACTTCAATGCTTGGTCCTTCTTCTTATACCAAGCCGGCCCTGGCTGATTGCTTTAATCCATATATACTTCTTTTCATTTTGCAGACATAGGAAGGAAACCTTGATGATTGAACATGTTGTTGTTCACCTTCTAGTTGATGTTGATCCTGCTGTTGGTTCATATCCTAAATTTCTTGTTCTTGGGCTACCTCTTGATTATTCTCAAGAGTAGTATTAGGTAAATCACCATAGAAAGTAGCATATTCAAAAATTTCATGACCTTTTGGGTCAAGATCATGAATAAGCTTTGTTTCTTCAAACAACACATCTCTAGCAAAAATAACATCATTCTTTGAGGGAATGTATATTCTATAATGGTTGGAAATACTGTCAAAGCCAACCAGAATGCCTTTTGTTGCATTTTCATCTAGCTTAGTTCTTAGTTGCTTAGGTTTAAGAACATAAGCTGTACATCCAAATATTTTAATGTGAGATAGGTCAGGCCTTCTACCATACCAAACTTCATGAGGTGTTTTTCCATCACATGAAGTCTTCAATGTCTTGTTCAACATGTAGTTTGCAGCTGCTATAGATTCTGCCCAGAATTTTCTAGGAAGCTTAGCTTGAGAAAGCATGCATTTATCTGCTTCAATTAATGTCCTATTTATTCTTTCTGCTGTCCCATTATGTTGCAGTGTGTATGACACAGTCTTCTGGTGATATATTCCATTGGACCTGCAGAATTTTCAAATTTCTTGGACATATACTCTCCTCCTCTGTCATTCCTGAGTTGCCTCAACTTCTTGTTTGTGGGTTTTTCAGCAAAATACAAATATTCTTTGAAACATTCGAAAGCTTCTGATTTATTCTTCAAGAAATATATCATTGTGAACCTTGAAAAATCATCAATGAAATTAATGAAGTATTTTTCACCTCCAATGGATTCAGTAGATATAAGACCACATAAATCAGAGTGTACAATTTCCAATATATCTCTGGCTCTGTAACATTTTTTATTAAAAGGCTATCTGTGCAATTTCCCCAAGAAACAAGCTTCACATGGAATGAAAGAATTCGTATCAGCAATTTGTATACCTGATATGTATCCTTCTTGGCAAAGCTCTACTCTCTCTTATGGCTGATGTGGTACAATCTTCGATGCCATAAATTATTCATAGTCTCTATAGAACTATGAATCTCATCTTCATCTGCATGTACTTTCAAGATATAGAGATTTTGTTGTCTTTCTGCCACTGCCATAATGCTGTTGGTTTTTGTGTCAATCACTCTGCATAGGTCATTAGCAAATGACACTTTCATGCCATCATCAGTTATCTTGGCTACAGAAAGTGAATCTTTCTTTATTGATGGAACAAAGAGCGCATCCTTAAGGACTTTTATGCCTTTAACAGTTTTCAGATTGATGTTGCCTAGACCAATAACTCTGTGTCTATTTCCATCACCTAAGATTACATATCTTTGGTCATTGGCGTATTGGAAGTTGGTGAATAAACTTCTTTCTGAACTAATATGTGAAGTAGCACCTGAGTCTAGTATAACATCAATGTCTCTGTTAGAAGATATATAACAAGAGTCATCAGTACAAATAAAAGTTGAAGTTCTCTCTCTTAGTATTTGGAGCATTCTGCATAATCTTCTTGTGCTTCTTCTTTTTGTTCCTTTACTATGTGAGCTTTCTCTTGTTTCTTTTGATTTTTTGGATTCCTGAAGCAATCAATGGCTGCATGTCCCACTTTTTGACAATGACAGCAAGGGATTTCTGGATTGAGCCAACATTTGTCAATAGCATGTCCTTTTCTCTTGTATCTGAAGCAAATCACTTTATCTTTGTCTTCCTTTGCATCATTCATGCTTGAAGGCTAACACTATTGTTGCTGATTTGGACCTTTTTTCTTTGGATTCTTCATGAATCCTTTCTTTGTACTCTTCTTGGCATAGAAGGCTTTCTCATTGTTGGAATGATCAGCTTGTTTTCTCATGAATCCTGCTCTTGTACAACTTTAACTGCTTCTTCAAAGTCTAGATGCACGGTCATACTTATAATAGTCCTTACTGCAGAATAAGTATTAGACAGAGATCTCAAAAAGATAGTATACTTTTTAAAATATGAAATTCCATGCTCTTTTCCTGCTAGCTTAAGAGATGAGAATAACGTTCTTAATTTCCTGACATGTGCATCTAATATTAAGAATTTATTAACGAGAATATGTGATAGACTATTTTGTAGTGTATGAAATTATCAGTCAAACAATGGTCTAATGACATGTAACAGTTGTCAAATATAGATTTGAAATTATTGAATGAAGACTCATATGTGATTTTAATCATACAGAATACTGTGTACTGACTTTTAGTCAGTTTTCTGTTTCTATATCAGCCTATCCACGTTGGACAAGTACCATACTGACACATGGCATGACCTCAAATGTGAAATCCTTCACAAAGTCTTGTAAAAAGTAAACTGATGATTAATTCTCATTCATATGAGATAAGTATTGATGTTTGAATATCATTTACATACTATTAGGATAGTACTTATGAAATGAATCAAACAGAAACATTAGATATTCAATGTACGATGGATTTCCATGATGGCTTACTCGAAGGCATCAAGATCACTATGGGCTGAAGCTACAATGGCCTACTTGTAGAATAGGACAGGCAAATCGAGTGTTTCTCACAGTACCCCACATAAGATATGGTGGAGAAGCAAGCCGAATCCGGCTCATGTTCAAATCTTTGAACGTGTAGCATATGCACACATACTAGATAAGAAGTGGAAGAAGCTAGACGAAAATGTGGAGCAAGGATTTTTGGTTGGCTATGAAGTCCATTTAGGATATTACAAAATATACATGTCTCAAACCAATGAAGTAAACACTGTCAGAGACATCAAATTCGATGAGACAAGAACAATGGCTAAGGAAGATCCAGTCAGCTACGAAGTCCTTAGCAGACAATACTATGACCTTCTCACATCGACAGAGAGAGTAGACCCTAAGCATCCAGATAAAGATGTTTGAATTCCAGACGGATTGAGTGATAGTTCGAATGATGAGCAGACCGATATATCGGGAGTTCCTGGAACATCGTCGACACACCGAAGCTCTCTACTGCCAGCAAATAGGACAAAGGCAAAGCAGTTATTGATCCTATATTATCTCCAAGGAGATCTGCAAGACAAAGAAGAGCACCAGTCAGATATATACTGACAGCTCATCTTCTACTCAAGAAGAATTCTGTGGATTCGGTGGTGAACCACAAACTTACGAAGAAGCCATTAATAGTCCAGACAAGGACAAATGGATTAAGGCCATGGAAGACGAGATAATAGCAGGACATGCTTGCACATCATGCTATCTTATAAAACCTCCCATTAAACTAGCTGTTTGTGATTTACAAGTTTATAAAAGTTTTCTTTCACAAGCAATAGCAACTCTACCTACAATGGCCTTCCAAAAGCTTAGTACATTTGTGATATATATGAGTTCCCACATGTGAGTATTATTGTTGTACGACTGTTGTACAGAGATTGGAACAATAAATCAACTCACATAAGTGATTTTGACAAGTTCTTGTTGAGTTTATATCTTCTATGTGTAGTAGATGCAATATTTCTACATTGTTAATGAAGCTAGATGTGCTTTCCATTTTAGCCAAAGATCAAAGAGAATAATTAGATTTGTGATCCGATTTTCTTCAAATGGTATCAGAGCTTTGTTTTAGGCTATAAGTGGAGGAGAAACCAAATATAGGGAGTGAATTGGAGGTATCACCAATTCTAGAGTGCTAGAGTGATTCCTTGTAAAAATCAAGCATTTTCATGTGTAGAATGGGGATTTGTGCAATCCAGAACTCAATTTAGGTCAAAAAACTTGTAGTAGGCGATTTCTCTCCCAACTATTGGACTGTGGCGAGTTTTAAGTGCATAAGATTATGGTTGGGATATATGGCAATTAGATACTACAAATGCATTCTTGAATGTAGATCTTGAAGAGGAATTCTGCATGGACCAACCTGAGGGCTACATTTCTCATTGAAAGACCATTCATGTGCGTTTTCTCCAAAAGAGTTTGTATAGGCTTATGCAAGCACCAAGGAGTTGGTATCTACTTTCCAAAAATTTCATCATGAGTGAATGATTGTTTGTGCAAGGTTGATGTATGCAAGCAATTGTCTTAACCGGATTGCCTCTTTGGTTGCATTTGTGACAGCTATGTATTTGGATTCCGTTGATGATAATGCAACTGAGTTCTGCTTCCGGCTGTTCCATGAGATTTTGGCAGTATGGCTACTTCCATAGCAAATGTTGAGAGTTTTTGTTGCGTGGATGTAGTTCATGACCTTTGTTAGTGCTTTCCAATGAGTTAAGCCTAGATCTGGCTAAGTGTATTGATCGTAAGGTCTGGTCATGTGCTGACCATTTCGTACATCAGTGAGTCGATGATGGATTGAAAGGGGTATGACTTCATTTCCTCCTTTTCTGCCTCAATTTGAGGAGACTGTTCATTTGATAACTTTAGTCCAGGGTCGAGTGGAAAGTGACTTGGTTTGCAGCTGAAAACACCACACTTTTCCAGCAAATTGTTGAGATATCATTGTTGATTGATGAAAATTAGTTTGCTGGGTTGATCTCATTGGATTTGGATTTCGAGACAGTAGTGGGCTGGACCCAGTCATCTTGTATTCTTGGGCCAACATGCATTTTGAATAGATGATGAAAATCAGTTTCCTGTTCTTGTCATCCAACTTGCATCTTAGATCTTCTGGGATCTGAGCGAAAGCCATGCATCCAAATACTCGAATATTTTTTAGTGATGGTTTTGATCATGTCCACACCTCATAAGGTGTTTTGCCATTCAAAGCTTTGGTGATGGATCAAATTTTTCAAATTGGCAGCTGTAGTAACATCTTATGCCCAAAATTTCTTTGGAAGAGAAGCATGGGCCAACATGCTCTTGGCAATTTTGATGAGTGTCCAATTCTTCCGTTCCTACACCATTAGACTCAGGTGAGTCAGGGACCAGTGAATAATACACCTAGATAGGTGTATGATGTAACAATCTCCAGCTGTTGTGCATCATAATAAAAAGCGTCATCTTTCATATGCTGCCGATTTGTGTTAAACACCATAACTTTGGTCTTAGCAATATTCACCGTCAGGCCCCCACTAAGCAAAAACCATATAGAGGCATTTGCTGAATACTGTTGAAATTAAGATGGCCAAGTCTGAAATGCTACAACATATCAGTTGATTTAGAAGTGGTTGTGTGAAGAGTCTGACTGTTAGAAGAGTAGCAGTGGCTGAGTTTGTACAGATAGTTACTTCTTCTTCTGTAGGCTAGAAACCTCCGGGATTTGTCAAAAATTGTGCAGACTTCTGTATCAAATTCAACCTTCCGACCTGAGTCGGTGATTCTGCTAACTGAGAGTAGATTCTTGGTCAGATTTGGAACGTGGAAAACGTTGGACACCTACCTAACTTCACCTCTTTGAAATTCGACTCGGACTATTCCTTCACCTTGGATTGAATGTGATGAGTTGTCTCCAAGTTGCACAACTCTAGTGTGGGTGAATGACTTGTAGTCTTTTTCCCAGTCGCAATGGTGAGTCATATGTTGAGTTGCTCTAGAATCTAGATACCAGGAATTGATATCCTGACATTCTCCAACTTTGGTCATGAACCATGCTTTATCTTCTTCTTGTGGTTTGATTGAGTGACTGGTTGTTGCACTGTGTGCTTGTTGTTGGAACTGCTTCTTCTATTCGTTGTTGTACTTCAAAGTTTGGCAGTCCTTAATTTCATGGCCAGTCCTCTTATAGTATCTATAGAGTAGTTTTTGCACTA
The DNA here is from genome assembly GCA_029204225.1 of Diphasiastrum complanatum. Classification (NCBI taxonomy): domain Eukaryota; kingdom Viridiplantae; phylum Streptophyta; class Lycopodiopsida; order Lycopodiales; family Lycopodiaceae; genus Diphasiastrum; species Diphasiastrum complanatum. Next base: position 16,649,136 of record CM055107.1, on the reverse strand, counting down.
GTTGGAATGATGAAGAGGTTGAATTTGATCCTGAACCATAATTTGGTCGAGTCTGCATGTTGCTCTTCTTGTCAGTATAACCTAACTTTGTAGATATCTTGATCTAAACTTCTGATTTTTTGAATATAGAGCTTGAGGATCCGATCCTGAGCCTAAGGAGGAAGCAGATCTTCTGATCTCCTCTTGTAGGCACAACAAAATTATTTCTGACAGAGTGAGGTACTCATGGGTCGAAATTGTCACAACACAATTTTTGTAGGCTTCAGGTAGTCTCGTTAATAGAGTCATGAGAGCATCAAAATTTTCTATGACTAAGCCAGTTGCAGTCATTTGTTCCATAAGATTTTTGAAAATGTTGAGGTGACTCGAAACACTCTCTGCGTCAGACATTCTCAGGGTGAAGAATTTCTTTCTCAAGTGTAGCTTGGAAGTCACATCCCTAATATTGTAGAGAGTTGCTAGGATGTCTCATGCGTCCTTAGCAGTTTGAGCAGCACGTTTGTGGCTGATTTGAGTATCCTTGATGTTGAGGGGTGATCATGGCAAATGCTTTGCCATCTCTCAGTCTCCACTTGGTGATACTGGCTGCATCACCTTCTGGTTTGAGCTCTGTGCCATCAACGATGTTCCACAGTTCTTTGGCTAGTAGTATCACCCTCATCTTGAATTTCCAGAGATGAGAGTTATCCCCATCGAGTTTGTCAATGAGAGATGAACTAGATGATGGATCCATTCTGGTTGAACGAGATCATTGGTAGAAACAATGATTGTTGAAATATTGTTGGCTACGCGTTTGCTAGAAAGATGTCTTGATAGAACCAAGACTGATAATCCACAGTAGAAAATTCAGATTACTGAAATGCCTTATTTGATATCATGTAGTAAAGCATGGGTGACCGGCAGGGAAGCTCGGAGCTTTGAGCGTAGGCATGTAGGATCGGAAATGCAACAATTAGTAGCAAAAATATTCCAGATGAATCATTCATAAAATTGCACAAATGAACAATACAGTAGTGAGATAGAAAATTGCTCTCTGATTGATATCGACAGTGAGTACAATTGCTTGAAATAATAACTTCAGCTTTCTGAGCGTGATAACACTGGCTACAGAAGAACTCAAATTAATGCTAAAAACTTACATAGCTTGATTCAGTTAGTAGTATATATTTACAAGTGCCTTCAGAAATATCTTATAAGCATTGAATGCTCTTTACGCCAGTCTTATGTATGTACAAAGTAGGTAAGCGCCCTAAGGATATTTTGTTGTCCAACTGTTTTTAGAGTTGTTGATAAGTTGGCGACGTCGGTTTGCCCCTATTGAAAAAACCCGAAAAAACTAAAAGCATGCCTTCGAACAGAGAAGGCACATAAATTCTGAAGGTATGCCTAAATTGGATTTCAAGGCATTTTGGTTACTGCGTCGCTTTATCCCCCCCACCCCCCAACTCGCCACCATCCTCGCATGCGAGGTCTCGGGGATGCCTCATTCAACGAGCTGTTCCCGAAGAACCTCCTTGAGGACCTCATGTGCGATGAGGGTGGCCCATACAAGTAAAATAAGTTACTGTGAAATTAAAATACTAACTAGTCCAGAAGATAAAACTATGGATTAAAATAAAAATACATTTGCTAGTGCCTTCTTTGAGGATGTTTTGAAGGTCAAAAGTAGAGGGGTGAACATTTTGGAAGAGGTAGAAGTGCAGGCAAAGGATGGGATGAAAAAAATTTGACCAACATATATTGCGTGAAGGAGAGTAAATTTAGTTGAAAAGTAATTTTTCAAGTATTAGTTTGTATGTGAAATGTCCAAGAAGCTGTGTAGCCACATGCTTTGAAAGATTGAGCTAAGAACTTATGCGGATAGGCTCATTTTAAAGCGTTGTCTTGAAATTATGTGCTAATTTGACGTGATAAAGATTAGCTCCAAGAGCAATAGGGCATTTAAAATCTATCAAGGTTCAAGAAAAGAAATGGCTTGATAGTTTTGTTTTCATGCACATCAATCCATAATATTATGGTACCTTATCACGAAAAGAGACATCAATAACATTCATTTGTGGAAGAGATGTTTTGCTTGACAGATAAATCATGCATCTTTTACTAAATTCAAATGCAGCAACAAAATATGAAAGGCAAAGTTTAGGATTCTGAGAAGATTGACACAAATTAAGCTCCGTTTAGAATACATGAAGCCTGAGTTACTTCTGAGAAAAATGGCAAGAAAAATGAGTCTCAATCAGTACTAAATACATAATCAAGAAAAATTGCAGATGTATGGCATCTGAGTAAGGATTGATCTGACGAGTTATACTATTGTGAAAGTGCGCAGGATATATTTGAGATGGAAGACTCTGTAGAAATTCACATCGCCATTTGTGATAAGGCTTACCTGTAAAAAATTTGTGAGAATTGGCTACTCTTCATAACGCGAGAAATAAATTTACTACTATGTGGTAAGCATTAACTACTAGATTTATGACCATAGTACCTCTTTCACCGCTGTAAATAACCGAATTCTGGAGGACTGATGCACCAAAAATGAAGCAATCTAATCGATTAGTTTTCAGGCCAGAAAAAATGTACGAAGAAAATACTTGTAATCATTTAGCTTGGGTTTTGGATGATCAAGAGAGAGAGCGAGAGAGAGAGAGAGAGAGATCACGCTCCTCTACAATACGAATGATGTCAACTATCAGTTAAGCTCAATCGGTGCCTGTTATCCTAGCTACTGGTTTACAACTACATCAAAGAATATGCCATTTACGCCTGAATTCTAGTCATGTGACATAGTTGGTTCAGTTCTGAAAATCTTATTAGTAAGAAAATGCAAAACAAATAGCAGGTGAGATATGAGTGCATACATCGTGATCACGCTCCTTTACAATACGAATGCTGTGAACTATCAGTTAAGCTCAATCACTGGCGATTATCCTACTGGTTTACATCTACAGAATGAATATGCCATATGCCATTTACGCCTTAATTCTAGTCATGTGACATAGTTGGTTCAGCTCTGAAAATCTATTTAGTAGAAAAATGCAAAACAAACAGCAGGTAAAATGAAAGTGTATACTTCGTGATCGGTTGATGAAGAATACTGCAGCTGGTAGACGGACTAAGCCACAGTTGTAGAATCACATAGCAACCATTAACGGGAGTCACATTGTGCTGGAGCAAAGGAGAGCTGGGAATTGACGACATCGTAGAGAATCTGAGTGTTCTGCTGAAAGAGGTTTCCGACGATGGAGACGTCGACAGAGAATTCAGCGTTACTTGCGATGGTGAAGCAGAGAATGTTGGGAGTAGAAGTGAAGATGGCAAGAAGGTAGTTGCTGGGAGGAACATGCAGGTCCGCGTTTTCAAAATGCAAAGTGAGCCGCGGGAATCGATAGTTGATGTGGTCAGAGACGTCGACACAATACTCTAAGCCTACAAGGGAGCCATCCACCGGGGCAAGATCTGAAGTGGCTCGTTGGAAGGCTTCCAAGACCTGAGGGAAGGCACTGCTGGATATGTATGTAAGGGTGGTTCCAGAGTCAATGATAGTGCCTGCAACTGTGGAGGTGGGCTGCGCAGGAATACTCACAGTTGTGGTTCCGACGGTGATGGCTTGCAGATTGAGATAATAATTTGTACCGGCTTTGTTCTGGATAATGGGAGTGGTCTGTACTCCTGGGCCTTGAAGGGAAGCTGCGTCTCCAAAGATCAAATTGCTTGTTCTGGAGGGTGCATCAGAGAAAGTCACCAAGCAGTAAGAGAATTTGCCATAGCCCAGCTGAGAGGGCAGAGACACCGGGCCTTTGCCCAGACCCACCAGGCCTCCTATTGTTCCGAGTTTACCAGAAGCTCGATGCGCACATCCGAAGGAGAAATTGGTGAACTTTTGAGGCTTTCCATCTGTTCCTGTCATTGTGAGAGTGTCGGACGAAAAGTCTCCTGCCAAAGTAGATCCATCGCTGTAGCCATATTTAAATCCGCATCTGGTCTTATTGCAATATTGGACATCGCTGCCAAGCGCTTTGCATTGTGAAGATAGACAAGGAATGCGCTTGTAGGAGGGAGAGGTGTTGAGATTCAGCAAAGGTCCTCCAGTTCCATTAAATGGCTTGCATCGCGCCCACACCAGATCGCTACCCGTGTCTGCAAGAGCATGAATTGTCTGTGGAGGAGTGGCTAGTTGCACGACCATGAGATAGGAACCTTTGTCGGATGACAAAGGCGATGACAAATCATGTTTAGCAACATGCCGTCCTCTCATTTCTGCTGCCATTTTGGCAGCAATGCCTCTAGCTCTGGCATGGCTGAGAGCAACAGCTTCACGCACTCGCTCCAAAATACCCACACTTCCTTCCTTTCTCAAGGGCGAGGAGTAGTGATCTCTGTGAATGAGCTCTGTCCTAAAGCCACCTGATGCTCCTATGGCTGTAGTAACAGCGGGACGTACCTTTCTCAGAAAGTTGAAGCCGGGTGCTGCATGCACGTTGCTTGCGAAATTTGCCAGAACAACAATGGTGATAAGGTGCATCACTATGAGTGTTACTGAGTTATAACTGGGCTTTAGAAATGCCATAAGAGAAGTAGTAGTCATCGCGATTTGTATTCCGAAAGAGATACAGCGAAACTAGGCAGTGAGAATGAAGTCTTTAAGAAAGGATGGTAGAGAAAGTGCGAATGAGAGTAGTGAATGTACATAAGGTCTATTTATACTTTTTGAGCACTTAAATAGTACAATTCAAAAAATAAAGGGAGGCGGGATTTTGGGCGGAAAATATTGTGCCCTAAATGGAGCCGGAGGCCTATACGCATGTACATGAATAAAAGATGGCCCATAACAAACAAATGAATATAAGAGCCAAATAAATGTAATAATAAGTGAAAGTCTTCATAACTCTCCCCGATCCAAAAATCGCTTCCAATGTGGGAGTGTAGATAAACAACACGGAGCATTAGCAACATGAGCAATTATAGTATCAACGTCAAAAGGAGACTAAATAATGGTATCAAGAGCATGAGGTTCATCGTCAAGCAATGAAGCATGATAGAAAAACATGAATAGCCCCCCAAATAGTCTCATTGATTGGCCATTCATCCAATTATTTACTCCAGATAGCGGCTTGCTGATGGATGTATGAAGAATGTTGAGAGGGGTGTGAAGATCCCACTATATTGACTCTGACTCTGTTCTGATACAACTGTATCAACTTTAATTCTGTATGCTCTGATACCACTGTATCAGATTTGATTACGTAAGCTCTGATACCACTATATCAGATTTAATTCTGTAAGCTCTGATACCACTGTAGGAAAAATAGTAATTATTCTTCCACAGAGAACAAGATGCAAGTTTGAATAAATCAAACTAATATCAGTTTCTTCAATCGATATTGTATCTGATCTATGTACTAATAGAACAGTATTAGTTCTGATTGAATATGCATGAGGAAATTATGTGCAAAAGTAAGAGACAACTATAGACAAATTAGACAATAAGAAACTATTGATCAAAAACGAAATTTTATAACTTTGAATTTGAATCATCAATATACATCTCTTGTTGCCTTAGCTCGTAGTTGTGTCTCTGATTGAGTGAGTTAGTTACAACGAGTACTGCACATGTATTTATATTGCTAAAGAACAGGTCTTTTGGCCTTTTATTTATAGGTCTTTGGCCTTTCAATGTCGCAACAGTAGATATCTAACAAGTTTACGACGGTTGATATTCAAATAGACGCTTTGTTTCCAGGGCCAAATAAATTCTGTTCGCGAATTATTCGCTATAGTCTATCTCTTCGTCTCAGCGTCGTGTTTCGTGAATTGTTCGCGACACTTGTCTCTTCGCGACATTTTTGTCTTCCGCGAATTATTCGCAACAGATGACAATTCTTGAGCTTGAAGGATAAATCTAGAAATATTTCGCGAACTATTCGAGATAGTTTTGCGATAGGTGAGCTTGAAGCACAGTCCAAAAGATTTTGCGAATTGTTTGCGACAATTTTGCGACATCTGAGGTTTGAACAATAAACAGAATATTTCGTGACAAGATTCTCTTCGCGAATCTTTCAAGTTGACTACAAGACAAAGTTCGTGAATCCTTCGAGGCTGATCACAAATCAAATTGTTTCGAGTTCGCGTTTGTTTCTTATCCTTTGTCAAGTAAATTGTGCGCTTTGTTACTAGAATCAAGATCTATTTGATCAGTTGTTCTACACTGCATTCTTATTGCTTACTTCTCCTTCTGGCTACTCGGGGATCTAGTACTTTGTCTGCTTATTCTTTGTGGTTTTGTGGCTACTGTGGGACGTCGATTGGTTGCTTTTTTCTGGTGCATGCTTTCTCTGGTGCGTGGAGTTGTGGGCGTTCTACTACTTCATTTTCTTCAATGGCTTATGAGAAGGTTAGGGCATTTTTACTAATGGTTTGATGCTCTACTTGTTGTTGTTTTTTGTATCCTTTGTTGGTTTTTTTATGGTGATCCTCTTAATGCAATTGTTAGTTTTACTTTACTTCGTTTATGTCTCATTGTTTTAATTACTATTATGTCTTCTTCGATTTCTTCCTCTTTACTCAGTTTTTGTGTATCCTTTCTTTTCTGGTTTGTTATGTTTCCTACTATTCCTTTCTGTTTGTAGTTATGGAAAGTCTTTACTTCTCCTTTTATTATGTATTCCAATTTGTTCTTTCTCGATTTTAATTGTTGACTAGCTTTTTGTCTTATAACGTATTTAAACCTAAGACTGAAATCGTCATAATGATAGGAGCAGTTGAAAGTTCATTTTCTGAGATGTTACTACAAACTACTACTTACTTTTGGCAAATTTATGATCTGGTTTTTCTAATGATGATTTTTTTACTTATTAAAATCTTCTTACCGTTACTGTTACTTGCTACCAAGATTCTCTACCATTCATTTTGTTCATGAATCTGGCTTAGAATGAACTGAAGTCTATGACAGTAATGAACTCTATGAATTTCAACTTGATTTATTGCAACGACATACCCACTTTATCATTCCTTTCTTGGTTACAGAATTCTTCCATGGGATCTTGTGCCTTAAAAGTGGTAACTAATGTATGCTCTTGAGTCTAATAGAGTAAGAATGATTGTTCATTCACATTGTCAATAGTTGTGTTTTCTCATTTGTTGAGGGAATGTGTAAACTTCTTATGAAATCAAGTGAATCATCCTCAAAGGACACTTGTATCCATAAGCAAGTAAGTAGCCTCAATGAATTCAAGATTTCTTTTGATTACAAGATTAGGACAATCCTGCAAAAAGTTTTTGCCTTGTGGACTAGTCAAACTAGTATGCAAAATCTTGGTAATCTACACATGTATCTATCTCAAGCTCTTGGTTTTCATAGCCATTGTGAGGCATGGAAGCCTCGTATTTCCTTCATGAAAATCTAGCTACATTCTAGGAGGAGGAGCTTGCAAGTAAAATATCTTCTTCAAGCTTGGAAGGAATGAAAGGCAAGAAAGCTAGGATGGTGCAAAGCTCCAAAGTTCATCAAAGGACTCAACATCAAGGAGGCACTATCATGGATATAGTGATCTCGGATCTTCATAAAAATCATTGGCTGATCTTCACATTTTTGAACCAGCAAGGATCCATCTTTGAAAACCAATTCAGCCCATGGAGTCAAGCTTAAGACCATCATGCTTTTATCAAGTTAGTTTTGAGGAGGAGTGTTAGAATTTTGCAATAGCTAATTTGATCAAATTTTGTAAATATCATAATGACTTGTACCTATCATCATTAGACATGTGTGGAGCCTGTTCCCATGTGTGAAATCTAATCCCAAGTCATTTAGATAGATCATATAGGTTGTACATATCATTTAATTTGGAAACTAGTTGTTAAATTGGTCAAAAACTAGTTTAGTAGTGTTATGCCACTTGGCACCATTCTAGTGGTAGAAAATGCTATATCACATGGATAGGAGTGGTCTCCCATGTGTGAAAGATTGTAGGAATTAGATTGTTTTTGGATCTTGAGATCTTGACCCCAAGTTAGGGTAGATGTTCAGAGGTAGATGTTAAGGTTAGGGTAGATGTTAAAGTTAGGGTATGATAAGTTCAGAGGTACCCCAATATGCTCAGATTCGAGCTTGAAAAGTATAGATGTATGATGAGATTTCCATCCAAATATGAAGAAAAATCGAGTTTTTCCACTTCTATCAACATTGTCTTTGGCTGACGAGTTCTAGCTATTGGATGTAAGTGTTTTTATGCATTAATTGCTTGGATTGGAAGGTATCGAACCTGTTTACACTTTTGAGAAGCTTTTTGTACTTTACTTTGGTTCATTTGATCAAATCTATGTGACTAATGTGGAGTTAAATGCCAAATTTGCTAGTTTCTTAAACTCGGAAATTTGACCAGAAGAAAAGTCTGACTTGTCGCCAAAGGATTTTCTCAGGTATACAACATCAATTATATTGAGACCTTCAGCCCAGTAGTCAAGCATTCTTCTATTCGACTTTTATTATCGTTTGCTATTGTAGCAGATTTGGAAATATGGATGTACAGACTTCATATCTCAATCGAGATATTAGAGAAGACATCTACATGGTGCAACCCGAAGGTAATATTATTGAAGGTAAACACAATCATGTGTGTAAACTCCATAAAACACTTTATGGCTTGAAGCAATCTACTTGAGATAGTTTCAAAGGATCAATACTTTCCTTATTGATCACAACTACACACCAAGCTCTTTAGATTTGAATGTTTACTTCAAGACAGTGCAGTAGTCTTTTATCATTATCACCTTATATGTGGATGACACATTGCTTTTCGGCAATAATATCGATCTGATAAAAGAAGCAAAGACCATTCTATCATCTGAATTCAACATGCTCGATATGGACGAAGCTCATTTCTGCCTTGGTATTTAAATCCACAGAGACAAAAATCGAAATTTGATTTAGATTACTCATCAAAGGTACATCTACAATACGTTAGTCAGATATAATTTGGTTAATTGCAAGTTAGCTCTCTCACCAATGGAACCAGGTCTCAAATTGTCAAAGGACCAGTGTCCCCGAACAATCAAAGAGAAGGCGCAGATGCGTGAGTATCCTTATCATTCGATAATAGGATCTCTTATGTACGCAATGATCTATACCAAGCCAGACATAGCTTTTGCAGTCAGCACCTTAAGTCAGTTTATGACTAACTCTAGTATAGTATAACACATTGGAAGGCTCTCATCAGAGTCATGAGATATCTTCGAGCTACTATTGACTTTTGCATTTGTTATGGAACAGTCGACAACGACAAACTCAATTTACTCAATGGTTACATAGATGCAAGCACAAACAATCTTTGATATCTCTATCTTCTACAGAATCAGGGTATATCACAGCCTCACAAGCTATAAAGGATACAATTTGGTTGCCAAAACTTACTTTCAGATATTCTGAATCAATATGCTCCGACATTATTATTTTGTGATAATCAAAGTGCCATCACCTTGTCAGTTCTTGTTGGAAGTAAATCTGGTTTATGCTATGGCTAGATCTACTCACGATGTGGTGTAGTATAGAGAGGATCGTCCACCTTTTGAGATCCTACCAAAAGCTTAAAACAGAATAGTTAACAAGGATGAAAGCACTAAGGCTTACCCAACTAGTGCCCGGAACTGAAATGAACTAACTAAAAACAACAACAATAAAATCCTTGCTAAGGCTTACCCAACTAGCAGGTACTTAGGACTAAGAAATTCAAAAGTTTCTAACTTAAGAAAACTTAAGACAAAAGTTTATAATCTTAAGACAAAAGTTTATAATCTTAAGTTTCTTAAGTCTAAGTTCTAAATCTAAGTTTAAGTTATTTTATTATTTTAAGCTTCTACTCATGGACTTACAAAACACATGCCATGGTGGAAGTTTATTGACAAATACTCATACGTGGACTTACAAAACACATGCCACGGAGTTTTATTTCTCTTTTTTATTACTTTTATTGTGTTGGCACTGTTGCTAACATTATCCCTCTCCTTATTGGATTGTTGGTCCCACACCAATCAAAGCTTTTTCTTCCTGGATCTTTTGTGCTTCTTGGAGGCGAGACTATTGCTGTCGGGATTGGTAGATCTTGGTGCCGATGCCCTCCATCATTTGCCACTGTAATTTGTTAAGGAAAGTCATGGTTTTGTAGTAATGGAGCATAACCCGTAAAAAATTATGGGTTTTCCATAGCTCCACCATATCAACGTGCAGTGCCGAAGTGAGGGCGACGAGATAATAAAGCCTCGCTACGTTGTTGTGGTCTTCTTGCGTTTGCAATGGTTTATTGATATCAAAGGCGATTGGGGGTAGCCCTTGATCCCAAAAACTCTTCATATCTACCAGAAATGCTACTAGGCCACAATTGTCCGCAAAATATCCAACGTCACGATCAGGATTGCCATGGTGCTTCTGGTAGAATACATGACAGCTGGTGACCATGTCTTCGGCTAAGTTGCCGATATCTACTCCTGAGAACTTGGGCCAAATATTCTATTCTTGACCTTCGTGACAGGAAATTGTTCTCGTCGTGCTACCAGATAATAATAGGGATTGGTACGCATGTAGGCGGGTGCTTCGAGATACCGTGCCATGGAGGTCTTGCTCTGTAGGAAGAGCTAATGGCCAGAGAGGTTGTGGATCCAAGAGCTTTACTGCTTCTTTATGGGTTTTACATTGGTCGAGATCTGGCAGTATGTAGCCGTCGTGCTCCTTTGTGGTTGGATATTGCTTGGGAATTCTTGAGGTGCACGCAATTCCTTGTTCAGTTCGGTGGGCATGATTCTGTGTCGGATGGATGGTGCTTCAGCAGCAATGGCAGGCTGAGTTTGTGGATCAGGTTCAGGGGACGGAGAAGGGTAAGGGTTAGCTTCAGCAATTCTTTGTGATTCGGAGAAAATTGGTGTTGAATAAATGGGAGGTTAGTGGTGTCGATGGGGTTAGAAGCGGAGGAAGGAAAAAAATAGTGTTGGGAGCCAGTACCACCAGAGCCTGTGGATTGGTTCGTGTTTGAGCTCGTTGCCCTTGGGGTTGGCCTTGGAATGATGTGCTTTGATTAGCAGGTGGAGGCTGCTGGAATCTTGCTCCATTTCCACCATCTGATCCATCAAAGTGGTGCCCAAAATCATGAAACTAGGCGTGCTCTGCATGGACAGAAGGTGTTGACTGGGCAGCTGCCTTTAATCTTTCTTCTAGGGTGGAGATATCCTGGTTAAGAGCCTCGACATAAGCAATATACGCTTGTTGCATTTTAGAGTGCTGCTCTGTCATGGCTTTAAGCTTTTGTGCCAGGCCACCACTAGAATTGGAGTTCCCTCGGGAATAGCTGGTGGTGTGAAATCATTGAAATCCACCAGTTCCAACTATTCCTTCATAGTGGAATATGCTGCTTGTGCATCTGTGAAGGCCTCATCTCGTTTTGTTGTAAGGTTGTTAATGACAGTCTGCATGTTGAATGCCTTCAGTTGGAGCTGGTTTTAGAGGTGGCTAAGCATTTGCTGCTGCTGTTGATTAGAAGCGGTGACTTTGGATCTGCAGCTGTTGTTGCTTGTTTTCCACCTCCAACCTTGTTTTTTTCTTCTGAAGATCTGCCATAGCACCATCATCAAACTGTCTCATGGTATACTATCCCCCTAGGGTGCCGAATAAATTTTATTGGAGCTCATTCACCAACCATACCGCTTTTTGGGCTGCGAGGGGTAACTGCTCCCAAGGGCCAATGTCAGGGAGAGTGCGGGTATAGTTAGGATATGGCATCGGATTAAAGGGTAAGAAATTTGGAATGGGGGGAGATGGAGAATTTTGATGAAAGGCAGGAGGGGGTGAGTGACGGATTATAGGTGGTGAATGTGGTGGAGACATACTTTGTGGCGGAGATGTGTGGAGTGGGTTAGTTGTGATCGTGGTGGCTGGAATTTGTGTTAGTAATTGTAAAGCAAAATCATCTACATTGACTGTAGAGTCAAGTAGAGTGGAAGATTGTACAGGTGAGGGCTTTTGTGGGAGTGTGGAATTAAAGCTCATGTTGAGACTGAATGAGGGTGTGGAGGTAGTGGTAAATGGTGGGGTTGGTGGTGGAAGAGTAGTTGTGATAACAAGTAAGGAAACTAGAGCTGTGGAAGTTGGCTGAGTGGTCGGTACCACGCCCATGGAACCAGAACCGGAAGTGCCTACATCAAGTGAAATGTCTGCTGTTGCTGCTACGGCTTGTTTGCGTTGTTGGGCATGTGGCCTCCTGATGCGCTAGGACCTCCTTTGGGACCTGAGAGGTTTTCAAGCTCCCGCCAGATTTAGCATATTTTGCCCCTATATCACTGGATAAGATATCAGGGGAGATTGTATCGTCCGTGCTGATTGCCTTACCTTTTTGCTTCTTTGTTGGTGGTGCTGGTGAAATAGGTTCTGCTGACAATTGTGGGGTGGCTTGCTTTCTGGTGCTCGGATAGACATCATCAAGCTCTTTGATAGTAGCGGCTGCCCAACTGCTTGGTGACCAACATGTGGAGGAGATATCCACATTTGGTGGTGGATTTTTTAGCATTCAGGGCCCTGCATAATTTGTCTGATACCTTCTCTGCCCACTTGTAGTTGTGAGTGAGATCATTCATGGTGAGGGTCAAGGAGAAGAGATCACTCGGTGGTATGCGATCCATTTTGACTGTATGGACCTTGATCATAGCAACGAGGATTTTTTATGCTGGCTTGAGATGGGGATCTATGAGGAGGTGGATAGCGATCATGTCGTTGGTTTGGGCAATGTTTTTTCCGTCATCCATCAAAAACTTGGTGAAATATTTGGCATCATAACTAGTGCCCTTGCCATGGATCATCTCTCCCAGGTTAGGAAATCCAATACTCTATATATGCTCTGGAGAGATGTCGATTATGGTAGAACTGCCACCCTTAGACGTGATTTTGAACATTTGGAACTCATATGAATAGGTTGAGTAGGCAGTTCGCATCAAACTCTCGCTCTGCTGATCAAGGAAGTATGTCAGATCAAAGCCAAGGTTTGTAAGGATATCCTTGGCTAGAATAAGTTGCTCAGCATAATTCTTGATAGAAATCATGAAAATGTCCCCTGAATAAGGCTTAGGGGCCTTACGTCGATGGAGAGAGAGCGATGAGTCGCGTGAGGCCATGGTAGTAGTGATTCTAGGTTGTTCTGGAAGTTTTGAGAACTCAAAAGAATTTTAGCATGAACTCGAAAGGAATGTAGAATGAATTTGTGGAAAGGATGGGTGAGGCCTATATATAGACTTTTTTGGTCAGGAATTCACAAGTGCACCTAGAAATCGTCCTCAGTGTCCATGATTTTCTAGTGAGGTTTGCAAATTTTGAGACATTATTCTGAGGGTTCCTGTAAGTGATTTTTTGTACAAAAATGACAAAAATCGCTAACAATACAAATATTTGTCTGATCAGAATTTGCCGAGAGAGAGGAGAAATCGTGGAGATAATTCTAAGGTTGAGCGAATTTTCTACGAAATCTGTTAGTGAGGATCTGATGCAAAAAACGAGTTTTATTCTATTTCTGGAAAGTTTGTCTCTGAGACCGAATTTGTGGAGGTCAAACATGAACGTGCTCATTATACTTTTTCAGTCTGCTCCCATTAACCACAGTGTCTAAAATATCACCTTGTAAGATTTGGAGTTGTACATATCCAAAGACAAATATTTTCTGAATGATTTAAGGTCCTTAGTCAAAAAATTTGAGCTTGTCTTTAAATGCTTTGGCCTGGTATAGCGGGACCTTATCCCCGACCTAGAATTCTTTGAGTTTCAAGGATCGATCATGCCATGTCTTTTGCTGATGTTTGTGGACTTGTTGAGCATGGATGCTGATCCGTCGTGTTTCACATAGTTGTTCTAGATGAAATGATCGGTTGGCTAGAGTCAGCCAATTATCTAGCTCAAGATTATAGGCTACTCGAAGGGATGGAATATGGAATTCTACAAGCATAATGGCTTCTTGGACATATGCTAGCTGGAAGGGGGTACAACATGTAGCTCTCTTTGGAGTGGTCCGATAAGCCCATAGAGCAGCATGAAGTTTTATTTTCAAATCGGATCGGCTGGACTCGATGGTTTTGGTGAGAATTCCACATAGGATTTTATTGGTGGATTCCGCCTAGCCATTGCATCGTGGATAGTACGGGGAACTTTTGCGATGTACCACAAAAAATTTGGAAAGGAGATCCGCTATGACAGAGTTAAAAAAATGTGTGTCTTTAACACCGATAAGTTCTAGAGGACATCTGAAATGAACGATAACTTGTTCATAGAGAAATTTTGTGGTAGAACGAGCATCAGCATTGCGAATAGCTCTTGCTTCAGCCCATTTTGTACAATAGTCCATACCTACTATGATATAACGAGATTGAGTGTGTCGAGCAACGGGACTAATGGGTTTAACATAATCAATTTCCCATTTCTAGAAAGCTTGATCAGTGGTGACAGGGTGCAAAGGCATGTAGTCGGTCTTTTAAAATTGTTTTGTGCGTTAGTAGACATCACAGGCTTTTGTGTAATTATGTGTATCCTTAAAGAGAGTTGGCCACCAAAAGGCAGCCAAGAGGATTTTCTTAGCAGTCATTTCAGAAGAGAAATGGCCTGCTCCAATACCTTCATGAGTGAGGGAAATGACAGAGGGTATTTTACCTTCAATAAGACAACGTCGAATAACTCTATCTAACCCTTGCTTGTATAGTTGGCCTGCAATTAACGTATAAGGTTTCATTTTGAGGACCAACGCACGTTGTTCTGGTTTAGATAAGAAAGGATCCATTTGTCCTGAAGTTAAATATTCTGTGATTTCCTTGGCCCATACGGGTGTAGAGTCTACTTGAAATAGGATGGCATCGGGTAAATCATCATTGATGCCTTGATCTGGAGTGGGTAGGTTAGGGATTCGGGATAGACGACTTGCTAAAAATGGTTGAACTCCCTTACGAACCATGAACTTAACTCAAATTCTCACAGTAATAAGATCCATCGAGTAATGTGACTTGTTGTGCAAGTCTTGTTGATGAGATACAAGAGTGCTTGATGATCGTGAAGAAGGCAAAAACTTTTTCCAGTAGATAATGGCGAAACTTCTGAACCACATATACCATTGCCAAGGCTTCATGCTTGATAGTGGTAAAATTGACTTCAGCAAGTATCAATTGTCTACTAAGAAAGTGGATTGGGTAATCTTTTTTGAATTCTCCCGGTTGGTGAGCACTGCTCCAATGGCATATTTGGATGCATCGGTATGCACATGGAATTCTTTGGAATAATCAAGAGCCCGGAGGATAGGTGCAATGGTAAGGGCTTCTTTGAGTTGATTGAATGCAATGCATTGTTCATCAGTTCATTTGGGGACAACAACTACTTTGTAGATTAAGCGTGCTTTATTAGCGAAGTCGAAAATAAAGCACCAATAGTAGTTGGTGTGGCCAAGAAAAGAGTATACTTTGTGGATGGTACATGGTTCTGTTAGATTTTGAATGATCTGGATCTCTTTTGGATCAGTGGCAATGCTAGATTTTCTAGGATGGATTCTCTGAAAGGTAATGGAAAATGATCTCGTTTTGTGACAACATTAAGTTTCTTAAAATCGACACAAATACAAAGTTTTTCATTTTTTTTAGGAACGATGACAATTGGAGAGACCCACTCAGTATGTTCAATTTCGTACATGAACTATGCACAACTACCTGGGGTGAGACGCCTTTCATGTCTTTATAGGACCACACAAAGACATGTCTATATATTTGCAGGAGCTTTTCAAGCCATCTGTGTTGCTCGTGATTGAGATGAGCCCCAATGTGGACAATATATTCATTACTTTCATGTGGCTCGCTCAAGGAAAGAGTGATGGTTCTGACAGGGCCTTCATAGGGCGAACTACAATTTGGCTCGCATTGAGCTTGGGGTACTTGGATTGTGACATCCTCGATCATATAGTCCTCAAAGTATGCAGGCACATCATGGGCTGGAGATTCGAGGGGGGCCTTGCCTTTCAACTACATGGATGGCGATTTGGGAGGTTCAGGGGTTGGTGTAAGAACAAAAGCAATCTCAGGAACTTCCCTAACAGTGGTAAGGTTGCTAGGTGGCTAAATTTGAAGAGGTTTCTTCATCTTTTCCTTCATGGTATGGCCACGCAACTGTGGTTTCGGAGGTTGTGAGGTGTGCAGGTGAGGAATGGGTGGCACATCATGGAGGATCTCGTCATCGATTTGAAAGATTGTTTCCTCCTCACAGAGATCACATGGATAGTTTGGACATTAACACGGAAGAACTTGGTATCAAGTTTTTCAACCGCCACCTTGGCAACTGGTTCCACTTTGGATGCATGTTGCGGAAAGGCCTTGAGTGGAAGCACTTCCATGTAGTTGAGGATTTGAATATCAAAAATGTCCAAATCGTATGGGCAATTATGAATTCATAAGACATTATCGTCATCTACGAATAAATCTTCTGATTCTCAGTAGGTAGCCATGCAACATTGAGTAACTCATCATTGTGTGGGAGAACATCAATAAAATTGATATTAATGATGTCAAGACATGATACAGAGTGTGGAGTAGAATAACAGTATAGAGTGTGGAGTAGGATAACAGTACAGATAATCAGGGCAATACTGTACTTGGTAAAAAACAAAGGCAAAAAGATAGTTTTCTTGCAAAATGGAGACGGTTGGGCAAAAACTGGACTTTTGTGTTGTAAGAGAATTCATGGTTAGGCTAAGAAATCGTGGAGAGACAGAGTGTAGTATTCGCGAATTCTGACAATGAGTGTTTTTTGTCAAAATAATGATTTTTTTTATATTTTTTTGAAAAAAATTTAATTCGCGGAGAGTACAGGGGAATCGTGCTCACTGTGGGCGATTTCGTAGTATGGCTGGCGATTTCTAATACAAAGGTTTTGCTAACAAAGAGTGGAAATGATGGGTTGCTCCGCAGCTCGTGGAGGACCTGGAGAGAAGGCTCGTGTTGTGGTTGGAAGGTAAAAAGCAAGCAAGCATACACACAAACACAAAGGAGAAAAAACAAAAGAAAAAAAAGATTAAAAAGCCACAACGGTGCCAATGTTGGAAGTAAATCTGGTTTATGCTATGGCTAGATCTACTCATGATGTGGTGTAGTATAGAGAGGATCGTCCATCTTTTAAGATTCTACCAGAAGCTTCAAACAGAATAGTTAACAAGGATGAAAGCACTAAGGCTTACCGGAACTAAAATGAACTAACTATAAACAACAACAATAAAATCCTTGCTAAGGCTTACCCAACTAGCAAGGTTACTAAACTAGGTCCTAAATTAAGACCCAAAAGAAAAATAGAATGATAGATTGCGGCTAACTAATAATCAATCAAATAAACACATGCCACAATACAAACCAATGACAAGGAGGCAAGAGGAGGCCCGAGCACCTTCCCTCAAGCTTTGCACCTTCCCAAAGGGAACACAAATGAAATAGAAAGATGGTCTCCAAATTAGAGAGCAAGATAGCTTAATCTTAAAAGTGTTATTTACATGGCAAATACCTCTCCTTTTATGACAAGGAGGGTCTTCCATAAGTATCCATTAACTTATGGAATTAACTTATTTCTAGCCATTCTAGAACTTCTAACTTAGGACTTAGAACCTCAAAAGTTTCCAACTTAAGACAAAACTTTCTAATTTCAAGTTTCTTAGGTCTAAGTTTAAATTACTTTATTATTTTAAGCTTCTACTTATGGACTTACAAAACACATGTCATGGTGGAAGTTTATTGACAGATACAGAGTTTTGTTTCTCTTTTTTATTATTTTTACTGTGTTAGCAATGTTGCTAACAGTTCTTGACAAAGAGACCAGATTGCAGTACTATTGAATGCAAGACATGACAATAGATATTTTCACCAAAGCATTAAGCTTGGATGCACGCATAAAGTTTTGTGCAGAACTAAGTTTGAAGGTCAAGGCATTCATGGATTCAGATTAAGGGGGAGTATTGGATTCTCCTACTAATCAACTAATCGACATTTTAATCTTCGTCCAATTTTTATCTAGGTCTGCAGATTTTTTTTGTGTTTTTACACAGTCTACATAACTGTTCAGAAACGGCTCACAGTGTCGGGATTTTCGTCTTTTGGGATTTTCTCTCACTTCGGCTTTCCCGCAAAATGTCAGATGCCTCAAATGTTAAGGAAATGACGTTGACGAAGACCTTCCCGTTATTCACATTTTTCGCTAATAGTTTACATTCATTTCTGTAGAGTTACAGTTTACGTTTAAATCTACAAACAGACTATTTAGAACCAAAGCCACCGACTTGCATTAATTCATCAATAAGTAATTACATGGAATTGTGGAAATGAACTCTCTCTCTCTCTCTCTCTCTCTCTCTCTCTCTCTCTCTCTCTCTCTCTCTCTCTCTCTCTCTCTCTCTCTCTCTCTCTCTCTCTCTCTCTCTCTCTCTCTCTCTCTCTCTCTCTCTCTCTCTCTCTCTAACATTTCTTAGAGCACAGTGAGAGATTAACATCTTCCAATTATGCAATGTGGAAGATTAGAATGGAATCATTATTGATTCTACAGGATGTAATGGATATTGTGAGTGGAGCTGAAGAAGAACCTGCTGCACCTAATGAAGCTGCAACATTCCACAAAAGAACCAGAATTGCCCTTTATTTTATAGAAATGAATGTTACTAATAAAGTGTTAAGAGAGATCAGTACATGCACCACTACCAAGGAAGCTTGGGATACTCTAAAAACAATCTATGAAATCAAGAATACTTCTAGACTGATTACACTTATAAACCAAATATTTCTAAGTTATCAGAGAGTAGATGAGAGTGCTTCATCATATGTCATGAGAGTTAAGGATCTTCATCAAGAGTTAGCTAGTATTAGTGATGCTCTTAAGAACACTGAACTCGTTCAAGTAGTCCTAAATGGACTTAGAGATGAGTATGACAATATTGTGCAGACTTATGCTGTCAGGGAGGATCTTCCATCCTTGGAGACACTGCAAGGTGTTCTCATTGCTGAAGAAAGCAGGCAAGAGAACAAGATGCTGAGGATCAGCATACTTTCATTGGAAGATGGTGGAGATGACAAAGCACTCTTCATCAAAGACAAGTCAAGAGGCAAGGGCAAAGGACAACAACACTTCAAGAAGGACAAAGCCAAAGAAGGTGGTGAGGATCAATCCTCACAAGCTGCAACATCCAGTGGCAAGAAGAAGCTTTCAAAGATCAAGTGTTTTTTCTGTGGCAAGAAAGGACACTATGCATCCCCAATTGGTGGCATGTTTTTAGAAGCTTAGAAACATGATATTTGAAATGTCATATGAGTCCTTCGTAGACTAGTGAGTATTGCACGTGTTTTTACTTCAAAATGTGGTGAGTTAAAGTTTTGGCTTCCAAGAATTTCTCATACACATTTATGGTTCCAATTTTGGAATTGAACTCTAGATTTGCTTGTTATGAAGTTTTATTTTTTTGTGATGGCATGTAGTGAACATAATAAAGTAGAATAGTTGATTTTGGATCTCTTATGACAAGGAGTATATGTTTTCAATTATATCTCCAACTAAATTTCAAATTGGAAATGTTGTTTGAGATTGTAGTCTAGTTGGATAAAAGAATCACTTGTGGCAATCGTAACCCTTGCTTGAATTTTTTAATCTCGAAAATACTATCCATAGATTAGATACTATATACAAAGTACAATGCAAATGCTGAAGCTTAAAGAAGAGCAAGCTTGTTAGCCTCTTTGAAAAGCAATGAAGGGGAGATGCAAAGTCCCTATTGGTCATATGTAGCCAGATGTTATAAAGTGTGATTATTCTAATGAGTTGCCAAAAAGAATTTATAGTTGTATCTTCAAAAAGTATATCATTTAATAGTCAATCATTGTGACTAAACCTTATAAATTTGACATAGAATCTTGCAATGAAGAGTCACCCACATGCTTGAATTTGGGTGTTCATGTGAAAAGTGGACATCTAGGAGCCCATAATTTAAAATATGGCTACGACTAGAATGTGGGTGTACAATGTAAAATATTGTACATAGTGATGCTAGCAAATAATAGTCATATCATGAAGAAACTAAATTGGTAATTATGTGCTTGCACAAGCGGTGTGACCATGTGGATGTGGACTTGAGTTTGCACATTCACCAGTTTGAGGTGGTTATTGTACTATGGAAGGGGCTGGGCACAAGCCTAATTTTTTTTGGAAAGCCAAATCAGGCAATATGGCTTGTGCCCGACGCCTTCCATTGCGTACTGGAGACTTTGATTTTTTTCACATATACTTTATGAAGCAGAATAAGTAGTTTGACTTCGAATGACTAGACTGGAGATGCCACGTGGCAGTCGTACGAATGCACAGGCTAGAAAAGGCAGGACCTTTGTTTGAAAAATAGTTCATTATGCTTTTTAATGTGTTCAAAGAATGGGCAAAATAGTCACAAAGTAATTTTTACGTTTGGAAAATTGCAAAATGTATTTGCACATAAAATTGGAATCATTTGAGACTATATTGAAGAAGAGTGCAATGTAATCATTTAGGAAAATGTAACTTTGATATTGAAATTTAGAATTGAATTCGTCAAATGATTTGTTTCTTTTAAAATCTTTATAGAAAGCATGAATAAGAAAGATGAGGTTGTGCTTACTTAAGTCAACAATATAAAATTGTGTAAAAGCTTGAAGATCCTTATAAGAAAATATATGTTTGAACATTTTTGTGATGGGTTAGAAATAAGGTTTGCATAGAGGTTTTGCATCTTTGAGTAGCTAAATTTTTTTTATATTTTTGGAAAGAGAATGCAAATTGAAGAGAATGAATATGGAATTAGAAAAGGTTGTGTAAAAGGGAAAACACAATATAAGCTTATTTTCATCATTATAATTTGCTGCTTTATTATTCTTAGAGGATGAGAATAAAGTGACTGTTTAAAACATCTTCCATGTTTGTTTTGCTGACAAGATGCTCAATCTAATGGTTCTATATTTATACTTTGGAAAGTTTTGTACTATTGTATTTTTGGAAAAAAAAATTCAACATAGACTAGAAAATGATTACAGAAATTTAGAAGTGTTTTGAATTGTCCCTCTATTTTGGATAACTTGGGCTAGATATCCTGAAATTGAACAAATCAAGCCAAAACCCCGCAGTTTCTAGAAAATGGGATCACAAAAGGTAGGAAAAAATGTGTTTTCAAATCATTTTTCACCATTGTAGTGCATCGTAATAAAACAACTAATAGGCATAATGTGCCTATGTCGTAGTCAATGAGGGCTTTGTCCTTTTAAATAATTAGACCAATGATCCATGGAACAAACTGTAGTGACGCCTATATCTATTTAAGGTTGTTGCACCTCTCCTCTTCAATTTCTCACTTTGTATGTGTATTATTCTAATGCAAGCATTATGTCTTATCTTTCTTTTCCTCTCTCCCATGTGAATGCTTGTTACATACTCCAATTTTCAAAAATATAAACGTTTATGCAACCTCTCTACCCATCAATTTTTTTACTTACAGGCAAACAAGAGAAGTAAAAAGCTAGTGGAAGTTTCAATGATTCCTTTGTTTGGAATTCCTTTTAGTTCCTTAGCGATTTCTTCATTCTTCTTAGATGTTCTATAGACAAGTCTTTCAGGGAATGATAATTCAAACACAAGATCAACGTGATGAGAAGTATTCCTATGTGGGAGCAAAGTGATCTTAAAGAAAATTGGATAGTTTTGTAGCAAAAAGTGCATCTCAGGTGAAATGGGAGAACCAATAGTTGGATCTAGAATATTCTTGATACTAAAGAGCTTGAATTCTTTGGAATGATTAGCAAATTTGCAACACTGGTGAGCTAAGATGAGCAAGCTATTATTTGCACTTGGTTCTTTGGCTTCATGGACACACTCCCTTGTAAAAACTTTAAATTGTTTTTTGTTTTGCATGATAGATGCTTCCATGTCGTGTTGATAGAATCTCCAAGAATAATTCCTCCTCATTACATGTCTACAATCCATCCTAATGCACAAGAACAAGGATGTGGCATGACTTGAAAATCCAATACTACGCTAGTTGAAAGAAACAAAAATCAAAAATTTCACCTCACTTTTGATGATTAAAAGATATTTTTTGTTACTTGATGTTAACATGTGATGAACCGATCAACCTCTTCCTAAGATGGTAAAACCTCCTTCATGAGTCAAATTTCTATGGATATATGTTAGCCTTTTGAGTCGTGGAAAGAGTCTGTTTCCACGATGTGACATTCCTTCATGTCTCACAAAGTTCTCTTGATGCATACTAGCAATGATCTTCTATTGGATGTACACACTAGCAAAGCAAAATGTTCATTTTTGGCAACCACATCCTTACATGTCATGCTCTCCTAACTAGCCATGATATAGTCCTCATTCCTTATTGAGGATTTTGTTGGATTGTGCAATCAATAGCCTATATACTAGGATCCAGTAATTCTGCTATTGACATTCTTTGGCCATAATGCCCATATTGATACTGCACATTCTAGGTGATACAATCTATTTGAAATACATCCCTACATGACATCTCTATTTTTTATGGCAAAAATACTTGACATGTTGATACACTATTTTGGTGATTTTGATCCATATACCTTGCTTATTACATACTTATTTGGACACAACACTGCCATTACTGTCAACTTTGAAAGCATTATGATACTTTCATTTGGCAATAGCTTGATAGAGCTTCATGTTTCTATCCAACAATAACACTTTACACTTCCTCTATTACAAGCCTACATTACAACTTCCAATTCAATATTGATACTTCTGCAACTGGTAATTTAGCATGTGCAATACTGTTATCTATAAACAACAACATTTCTCAACAAAATATACACTTTAGTATAAAGCTAGCAACAACTATATCGACTTATTGATATATGTTTCTCTTTCATAACCCACATTACGGACTTTTTTTTTCATAGGAGGGTGATATGAACATGTATAATTACAGATTATTTATTGGCAAGTCATGCTTATTCACATGGCAAATTAGGCATGCAATAAATTTATGTTTTATTTTTTTCCACATATTAGAGACTTAACCAAGCTAGTAAATTACGAGTAGGAGGTGAAGGAAGATTAAGCAAATCATGATTTATATTTCTTGCATCTATATATATTACAAAATTTAGTGTTTCATGGGCCACTCATGCTGCCGGTCACAGTGACGGGCAGCTCGGGGTCTCTCTCTCTCTCTCTCTCTCTCTCTCTCTCTCTCTCTCTCTCTCTCTCTCTCTCTCTCTCTCTCTCTCTCTCTCTCTCTCTCTCTCTCTCTCTCTCTCTCTCTCTCTCTCTCTCTCTCTCTCTCTCTCTCTCTCTCTCTCTCTCTCTCTCTCTCTCTCTCTCTCTCTCTCTCTCTGTGTGCGTCGCACACCCCCTTGTGCACGCAAACACCATCGGGCCCCGCGCGCACACAAACACCATCGGTTGCCCGTCATCGACGGGCACACTTCGCTAGTTCTTTATATACAACAACAATACATTTTGAACGTTGACAAGTCTATGCAATTAAAAGTGATACATACCAATAGAAATGAATCTTGGCACGAAATCAAATTGATACTAAGCAAAGAATACATTTTACTAGATAAACAACAATTTTTCAGCACCTAGGAGATTATTACCATTTGTTGCGATGATGTTTTGCCCAAAAATTATGCAAATTATCCACAAATGAACATATCAATCTCAGCAATTTTAATGAATATTTCCTTTACACTAGCATTTTGATTTTTGTTATTAAGCAGCAAAACATAAACTACAAAGTACTCAAATTTTCCATTTGTTGGATTTCCTAGAGTCTATTGCCAAAGATAACATAAACTAGTTTTCAATTGCAAAACTTTGAATCATCCCAACCTTTTTGTCAACACCATATTTTAAACAATCTCGAGTTTACCAAGCTATCAAACCTTAAGAAATGCTTCAATACATGTGAAGCCTTTTTTATGAAGAGTTCTAGTACAGTAGCTTAAATCCAATAAATCCTCAATCCCTTAACAACTATGTGATTTAAAAGTCTATATTAAAAAAAATGTCAAGTGATTTATTGTGATGGATTTTATATCTTTCAAGCTTTCATATCAACAACACATTGTACGATATCTTGAGCATGCACTACATTTTCACGAAAGAGTCCTAATACACAAATGGAAACCCAACAAATGCTCAATTGTTGCAAAGACCTCGTCCACAACCATGCCTCTGAAACGATGCCAATTAAGAGTCTGCAAGAAGATATTGTTGCTTCATCTACACTCGTCACTTCCCCTATCTATGCAAGTTAAGAGTCTGCAAATAAATATTGTTGAGTCGTCTACACTCATTGCTTTTGTTGTGTGTCAAAATCATACTTTGGATAGCCTCTCTTTCGCCTACCAGGACGATGTGCGTGATTTAGTCTTTGATGTGGGGGAGTATGATGAGAAGTGCTCACTCATGTGAGTGACTTGAAAGCACCCAACCACATTTATGGAAAATTTTAGTCAACTTCAACAATGAATATTCTACCACTAAAATTGCTTTGTAGCATATTGGCCAACACATTCATTTCAATTGCATAACTTATATAATGCGAATGCCTCAAATTTAGAGAAGGCAATCCATTCAAAATATGTGACATCATATTTTGAATCTTCTAATAATCCTTTCAAGCCATCTAGGTCAATGTCTTGACCTAAAACAAATGCCATATAAAGGGTCTCGGTGATGGCTAAAGTCATGCAATCACAATGACACTTGCAGAGATGACGTATCAATTCACAAGCATTAGATGTTGGGTCAAAAAATTGCTATGCAAAATCATTGCTTTGTGCCAAACGACTTTGTCGAACACATGGCGAAAATGTTGCATAATAATTCATTGATCTAACATCTAATGCATGCGAATTCCTACATCAATTCCATAGGTGCTATTGCGATTGGCATGGCTTTAGCCATCAACGACACCCCAAGAGATAAGATGGTCATAACAATGCCATAACAATTCAATTCATCATCTAAAAACTAATGGCTGAGAAATGAATATGGGCAAAGGTTGCTAGCGTACTAACATCTAACATCAACTCACATGAATCGCTCAATCAAATGGGAGTGAGACTATCCAATGTTTAATTTTGACACAAAATGAAAGCTAAAAGTGCAGTTCAATAGGCTTGACCTCGTGATACGATTTCAGTTTTCCCACACCAAAAGTTTCTGCACATACCCAAGAATAAGTTGTTCAACTTGATTGCAAAAGCACTAAAAAGAAGGTGAAAATTTCCCACAAATTATTTTGCCTATTGATAATCATGCTCCATTTTGGTGATGCTACACAAACACAAATTCTACAATGTCATTTTTTAGTAAGTAACAAATCATAGTTGCAGTGAATCGTGAACTTAATTTTGTTTTTTGTCCAGTTCTAATGAACACAAAAAATCAGCGATTCACAGCGAATCACTGTTTTTTCGACAAAACAATGATTCACAGTTCGCGATTCGAATTGGGATCCGAATCACGATTTTA
This sequence comes from Diphasiastrum complanatum, assembly GCA_029204225.1. Taxonomy (NCBI): domain Eukaryota; kingdom Viridiplantae; phylum Streptophyta; class Lycopodiopsida; order Lycopodiales; family Lycopodiaceae; genus Diphasiastrum; species Diphasiastrum complanatum. Next base: position 16,623,581 of record CM055107.1, on the reverse strand, counting down.
GAATCGCAAGTGGAACTATGCAACAAACCATGAACCAAAAAACCTCAAATTTCTTTAAAAGGGCTTAGTAGATGAGATCATAGGCAAATGGTAAAAAATGGCATCATCGAACAAAACAAACAAATGTCATTATCTTGACATCACGTATGATGAGTTCATGAAGATAGTAATTAGAAAAAAGAGAGAGGCTTTGTGAACCCAATGATTATAGTGACTAAAGCTTGTTCAGAGTTGAGAGAAAGAGACCATAAAATGCAACTGGACCAGCCGAGATTGGAGATCCGGGTATTACCTATTACAAATAATAATGTGCGCATTCACAGATAACCAAATAGTGTTTCATAATAACTAGTTACTGTGAAGAGGTTTGGGTCCTCAAACGTCGCATGATGATTCAAACACTCTCTCACGCTACATACCCTCTCATGCACTATGTAATGGGCAGTTCACCCTTCTCTCTATAATCATTGAATAAGAATGTAGTTAACGTGTTTCTCTCTCTCTGCATGCTCTGTATCTCTCTCTTTCTCCTGCTGCGTGATCTCTAAAATGTATCATGGTATTAGAGCCCTGACAACGATCTACCTCCAGCGATCTCCTCCTTATCAACCTCCATGATTGAATGTTTTTGCCTCCACACATGTGAAACTCCATTCCACATTCCAACGATGGTCTGCCATCGATAGAGGCTATAAAAATGTTCACTGTATGAACAATGCACTGTTTACACGTCATGTCTACTATAGTGCATGAAACTCGTGTGATAGAGAAATTTGATGGGCATAATTTTCATTTGTGGAAGTTTAAAATGCAAATGGTTTTAGAGGAGAAATATCTTTGGGATTTGGTGGTGAATCCAATTCCTCATGATGAAAATGCTACTCCACCTGTACTGAAGGATTGTGAGAAGCGTGAGCGTAAAGCATTCTCAACTATCTATCTCAGCCTTAATGATGAGCAGCCTTGAGTGCCAAAGCTGCATGGTCCATATTGCAGAATCTGTTTGAAAAAAAAAGCCTTGCAAATTGTTTATACTTACGTAGAAAATTCTTCACCATTCAAATGAGTGAGGAAGAAAGCATCATAGCACACATAAACCAAGTGCGTCTATGTCACAACAATTAGAAGCCGTTGGTGCCGGTTTAACAAAAGGAGATGTTGTCATGACTCTTCTTGGAAGTCTTCATGAATCATATGAAAACCTTATCATCTCCTTAGAAAGCCGCCAAGGTGATCTAGACTTGGAATATGTCACTGCTAGATTACTTCATGAAGAATCTAGAAGAAAAGAAAATGCAGTCCCAAGTCAAGAAGTAGTAGTGTTTGTGAAGAACAAACAAGGAAAAATGCAGAATGATTCTAAGAAGAAAGGTAAGTGCAACTATTGTGGAAAAGTTGGATACTCTGCCCGAGGATGCTGGAAAAAGGCATATGAAGATCGTGAAAACAAGAAAGAAGAGGAAGAGAATGATGATCATCAATTATTGAGTGCTGAAGTAGTTGAAGAAGAACATCAACTTGAAACTCTTTTTTGAAGAAATGACATCAAAATCCACCAATCAACTGAGAGTTGCTGAAACAAGCAACTAATGAACAAAACAATTACGAAGGATCTTTCATCACCTTTGTTAGAATCCTTTACATTTTGCTCCATAGGTGTTTCTATACTCTTACAATTCAACATATTGAGCTTCTTTAACATTGAAAGAGCATACTTGGATTGACATACAAAAGTTTTACCTTTAAAAAAGTCAATCTCTAGTCCTAGAATATAGTGATTTTTCCAAGATCTTGCATCTTGAACTCTTTTCCAAGTGCAATCTTGGTTTTCTCAACTAACTTGATACTACTTCATGTCAAAATGATATCATCAACATGAATAAGAAGAACGACAATATCTTTATCAAAAAACTTGACATATAAAGAAGGATCATAGTTACTAAGATTAAATCCTAGTGACTCGAGAAAGGTGTTAAGTCGAGAATACCATGACCTTGGAGCTTGCTTCAATCCATATATAATTTTGAAGAGCCAGGAAACTTTTTCTTTATCATGGATGAACCCAATAGGCTGATCCATATAAATTGTGAAGAATTGAAAAAGATTATCTATGTTAGATATAGGGGTCTTATGTTTTTTACATCAAGCATCTAGGTGTAGGATGTTGATAGGAATAAATTTGGCATAGATGGCAAATTATGCATTTCCACTTGTAATGCCACTATTGAGCCAAAATAGAGTAAGAGGCTAAAAATTTGCTAATTAGAGTGTAGACAAGTGTAAAGTTTTTGTTTGATGAATTCCAAGAGGTCCAATAGGATTTAGAGGTGGAACCTTGTGAGGTCCAATAGGAAATTGAGGTGTGCTTGAATATAGTCCAATAGAATTAAGAGGTGCATAGATCAATGATCCAATAGGATCAAGAGGTGACAAAATATGGTCCAATCATAGTTAAGCATAGTGGTAGCTCGTGGACCTACTAGTATCATTGTACTCCTCATTTTGAAGTTAATTGATTTGGTGATTTCATGGATTTTGTGAGTTATTGAATTTCTAGCTTTCTCTCTCTACCCGAGAGCTCATGATTCTCTCTCTACCCGAGGAGAGCAGCTTGTTTTTACTTAGATTATTTTTTGAATAATTCCCACATGTGTGAGTGAGAGTTGGAAGTGATTGAATGCATGTAGTAGTGTGTTTTTGCCATAGGATTCAAGATTGATCTTGAATCTCAATCTAGTCTTGATCTTGGTGCATCTACACACCTTAGGAGATCACAAGTACATGTAGTGGACAGTCCACACGTGTGAAATTCAGCATGGTATCAGAGCCTACCTAAGGTTACCATGCATTTTGATCCATCTAAGTGAAAAAATTTTCATCAATCTTGAGCTAGAAGTTGTCAAGGCCCATTTTCCTAGCTATCTTGTTCAATCTTGGATCAAAAGAGATCAAAAGGACATTGATTGGGTCTGACCTGGTACTGTACGGAATCAGGTGCTCAGACACGTGTGAAGAACATCCAATTTCAGTTTGGAAGTTCTCTCTCATGTTTGATCCATTTATCTTGCTTGATAGCTTGTTTTGAAGCTATTTTTGTCTAGTTTTTGTTGCAATCAGTTTCATTCCATTTGGTTGAGCCAATCAAAAGTTATAAGCTTTTGAAGAGGGTTAGGTAGGGCACCTAGACCTGGGTGGACACATTTGGTTTGGTCAAGAGATTGCTTGGTTGATCCAAAATCACAGTTGTATGCTTGCCAATCTCATCTATACGTTATCTAGGCACTGTTTTGAGATCTTAGCCATTTTGTTTCATGCAATATCATTGTATTTGAGTCAAATTTGGTTTCTTAGTGTATTTCACACGTGCTAAGAGTGTTAGATCCTAACTTTGCCTATATTCCATCATATGATGTGAAATAGATCTTGTTTTAGAGAGATTTGAGTAGCTAGTGAGAATCAATTCACAAATTGTTGTAAGATCTTTCATAGGAGGAGATAGTACTCAATTATCGGATCCTATTGAAAGTGTGTAACAACATTTATTGTTCATCATTTGAGTTTTCTTCACTTCAAATGTCTTCAATGGGTTCATCCTTGTTGGAACCAAGTGAAAGGTTGACCACTTCAAATTATTCAATTTGGAAAATGAGGATGGAGTCCATCTTGATCCTTCAAGACATGATGGACATAGTTCTTGGCCTTGAAGAAGAACCACAAGTTCTTCAAGAGGTTCAAAAATACAAAAAGAGAGCTAGGATGGCTCTCCACTACATTAAGATGAATGTCTCTAACGAGATATTGAGGGAGATAGGTACTTGTACAACAGCCAAAGAAGCTTGGGATTGTCTCAAGACTATCTATGAGGCAAAGAATACCTCTAGGCTTCTCACTCTTAGGAATCAAATCTTTCAAAGTAGACAAAAGAGTGATGAGAGTGCATCTAGTTATGTTTTGAGAGTAAAAGATATTCATAGAGAGCTTGCTTGCATTGGTGATTCCATCAATCAAAATGAGCTAGTTCAAGTCATTCTCAATGGCTTGAGAAGTGAATTTGATAACCTTGTCCAATCCTATGCCATTAAGGAGGAGCTACCAAGTTTGGAGGCTCTCCAAAGTGTGCTAATTTCAGAAGAATCAAGACAAGAGTACAAGCTCTTGAGGATGGACAAGCTTTCTCTCACTCATAATGATGGCAAAGCTCTCTTTGCCAAGGATAAGCACAAAGAGAGGAGCAAGAACCAACATCAACAATCCTCAAGCAAGGACAAAGTCAAATCCAAAGACAAAGATGAGGAGGAAAATGATTCCTCTAATGCTTCATCGTCCAAGCTCAAGAAGAAGAAGAAGATCAAGTGCTTTTATTGTGGCAACAAAGGTCATTATGCCACCAATTGCTTCAAAAAGAAGAATCAACTCAAGCAAGCCAATATTACCAATGAGAAGGAAGACACTATTGCAAGTGATGGAGAGGGATCTCTTATGGTCTCTAGTTTCTCATCTACTCCTTTCAAGAAGGACGGCCTATGGTATATTGATAGTGGAGCCTCTTCACATATGTGTAGCTCCAAGGACTCTTTCTCTTCTATTGCACCTTATGATGGAGTGAAGAAATCAATATACACTGCAAATGATTTTGAATGTCCTATTGAAGGCATAGGGAACATTCCCTTGAAGCTTGCATCCTCTAAAGTTCTTTCTCTCTCTAGAGTTCTTTATGTACCTAAGCTTACCAAGAATCTTATTAGTGTTGGCCAAATGCTTGATAATGGCCTTGATGTAAAATTCAATGTTGATACTTGCACTATCAAGAAGAATGATGAGATACTTGCATTAGGATCTAGATTTGTTGGCATCTATAAACTAGATCCAAATGAGTATGTGAATGCTTGTAATGTTGCTCTTGTGAACAAGCTCTCTATGGAGGAATTATGGCATAGGAGGTTGGGACATCCCAACTACAAATCCATGCTCACTATGATCAAAGAATCCAAAGCTATTGGCTTGCCAAAGTCATTCTCCAAGAAGATCAAGCCTTGTGAGGCTTGTGCTATTGCTAAATCTCACAAAAATCCATTTACAAGATCTTCTATCAAAAGCAAGCATCCTTTGGAGTTAATCCACTCGGATGTGCATTTCTCATCAACTACAAGCAAGGGAGGAGCCACTTGTTTTGTTACTTTCATTGATGATTACACAAGATTCACTTGGATATATCTTCTTGCTTGAAAATCTATGGTGTTTGATCATTTCCTTATTTTCAAAGCTTATGTAGAGAAGCAATTCTCATTCAAGATTAAAGCTCTTAGAAGTGATGGAGGTGGTGAATATATCTCCAATAAATTTCAAGATTTTTGTGAGCTTGAAGGCATTAAAAGAGAGTTTTCTTGTGCCTACTCTCCATCTCAAAATGGAGTGGCCGAGAGAAAGAATAGATCACTATGTGAATGTGCAAAATCTATGAGAATTGAGGCATCTTTGCCCAAAGATTTTTGGGGAGAAGCCATTAATTGTGCAAATTATCTTTGCAATAGGCTCCCACATATAGCTCTTGGAGGAAAGTCACCATATGAAATCTTATTTTTGAAGAAGCCTAAGGTTGATCACCTTAGAGTTTTTGGATGCTTATGCTTTGTCCATATTCCCTTGGAAACAAGGAAGAAGGAAGATCCTAGTGCATGCAAAGGGATCATGGTTGGATACTCATCCACCAAGAAGGCCTATAGAGTCTTTATACTCTCTACTTCTCAAGTTATTGAAAGTAGAGATGTTGTCTTTCATGAAGATCAACACTCATCATTTGAAGAGGCCGAGATCAAGAAATCTATGGATGCATCATCAATTATTGATTTTGAAGACAATCATGATGAGATGGGGTCGAGATTTGAAGAAGACTCTCCTCGGATTTTTTCACCAAGAAGATCCATGAGAGGTAGATCCGAGCCTAAGAGGCTCTCATATGTCGACAAAGGCAAACAAGTGGATCTTGATTCCACTAATTATGTTTTTTATGTCTCTCATGAAGAGCCAAAGAATGTACAAGAGGCACTCAATACCAAGGAGTGGTATGATGCCATGAAGCAAGAGTATGATGCATTGATTACCAACAATACTTGGGAGCTTGTGGATCCTCCTTCAAACAAGCATGTGATTGGTTGCAAGTGGGTATTTCGGATCAAGTTCAATCATGATGGCACCATCAACAAGCATAAAGCAAGATTATGTGCCAAAGGATTTGCTCAAATCCATGGTCTTGATTATGAGGAGACCTTTGCACCCGTTGCAAAGATGGTGACAATAAGAATTCTTATTTCTCTTTCTTGTTCTTTCAAGTGGAAGGTGTTCCAATTACATGTATACAATGCTTTTCTAAATGGTTATCTTGAGGAGGAGATCTATATGGAACAACCTCAAGGATTCATCAAGGATGAGTCCAAAGTGTGTTTGCTCTTCAAAAGTCTTTATGGACTCAAGCAAGCACCAAGATCATGGTATTCAAGACTTAACTCTTTTCTTATCTCACTAGGATTTACTCTTAGTGACTATGATCCTTCCATGTATCTAAAGTTTGTTGATAGCAATATTGTCATTCTTCTAATTTATGTTGATGACATTATTCTTTGTGGAAGTTGTATCAAGCTAGTTGATGAAACCAAGCTAGCACTTGGATGTGAGTTTAAAATGCAAGATCTAGGAGAGATACATTACATCCTAGGCCTAGAAATTGATTTTTATGAAAATCATGTCTTTATATGCCAATCTAGATATGCTCACTCTATGTTGAAAAAATTCCATATGGAAAATTCTAAGAGCATAGATACTCCAATGGAGCAAATTGTAAAAGATCCTAATAAAGTTGATGAAAGATCCTTTGAGGACATCACACTTTTTAGGAGTCTTGTAGGCTCCTTGATTTGGCTTACCATTACTAGGCCCGATCTTAGTTTTTGTGTGCACAAATTGAGTCAATTTATGCAAGATCCTAAGATCCATCATTGGAAGATGGCCAAGAGGATTCTAAGATATGTATCTTCATCTTGTGATTATGGTCTACTCTATAAAAGTGAAGATCTATCCATTATTGGCTACTCGGATTCGGACTTTGCAAGTGACAAGATGGATCGAAAGTCTATTAGTGCATACACTATCTTTCTTGGAGGCAATCTAATATCTTGGATTTCCAAAAAGCAAGATACTATATCTCTCTCTTCATGTGAGGCCGAGTACAAAGCACTCACTACAACTACCAAAGAAGTGCTTTGGATCAAGAGGTTATTAATGGAACTAAAGTGCATCAAGGAGGATGATCTACCAATGATCAAGTGTGATAACATCTCGGCCCAAGCTCTTGCCAATAATCCCATATTTCATGCAAGAAGCAAGCACATAGAAGTGGCACACCATTTTGTGAGAGAAAAGCTTATTGGAGGAGAAATCTATTTGGAGCATGTCAACTCGTCCTCTTGTATTGCCGATCTACTCACCAAGCCTTTGAGCAAAAGTGCTTTCATCAAGCATAGATCTAATCTTGGAGTTATATCAAGATCAATGCTCAAATCTTCATAGATAATTTTTTAGGAGGAGTGTGAAGAATTGAAAAAGATTATCTATGTTAGATATAAGGGTCTTATGTTTTTTACATCAAGCATCTAGGTGTAGGATGTTGATAGGAATAAATTTGGCATAGATGGCAAATTATGCATTTGCACTTGTAATGCCAGTATTGAGCCAAAATAGAGTAAGAGGCTAAACACTTGCTAATTAGAGTGTAGACAAGTGTAAAGTTTTTGTTTGATGAATTCCAAGAGGTCCAATAGGATTTAGAGGTGGAACCTTGTGAGGTCCAATAGGAAATTGAGGTGTGCTTGAATATAGTCCAATAGAATTAAGAGGTGCATAGATCAATGATCCAAAAGGATCAAGAGGTGACAAAATATGGTCCAATCATAGTTAAGCATAGTGGTCGTGGACCTACTAGTATCATTGTACTCCTCATTTTGAAGTTAATTGATTTGGTGATTTCATGGATTTTGTGAGTTATTGGATTTCTAGCTTTCTCTCTCTACCCGAGAGCTCATGATGCATTTTCTCTCTCTACCCGAGGAGAGCAGCTTGTTTTTACTTAGATTATTTTTTGAATACTTCTCACACGTGTGAGTGAGAGTTGGAAGTGATTGAATGCATGTAGTAGTGTGTTTTTGCCATAGGATTCAAGATTGATCTTGAATCTCAATCTAGTCTTGATCTTGGTGCATCTACACACCTTAGGAGATCACAAGTACATGTAGTGGACAGTCCACACGTGTGAAATTCAACATAAATCTCTTCTTCTAGATATTGATTTAGAAATGCATTAGAGATATCTAGTTGAAGAACTTGCCAATTGAAAAAACAAGCAAGAGAAATTATGATTCTAATTGATACCATCTTTGCAACTGGGGCAAAGATCTCCTCATAATCAAGTCCATAAACTTGAGCAAAACCTTTAGCACAAAGCCTAGCCTTGTACTTGTTGATTGTGCTATCTTGATTATACTTGACTCAAAAAACCCACTTGCAACCAATGATGTGCTTGTTGGATGGAAGATCCACAAGCTCCCTTGTCTTATTGACCATCAAAGCTTCATATTCCTCCTTCATGGCAGGGTACCATTCCTTCGAGTTGAGTTCATCATATACATCCTTCGGCTCCTCATGAGAAATAAAATAAGCATAATCAGTGGAGTTGAATTCCACTTGCTTGAATCTATCTTCATAGGTAAGCCTTCTAGGCTCGGATCTTTCTCTTTGAGATCTCCTTGGTGAAAAGATTCGAGGTGACTCCTCCTCAATTCTCAGCCCCATCTCTCCATGATAATCTTCAAGGGTGATGATTGGAGTATCTTTGTGAGAATCTTTGAACTCGGCCTCCTCAAGAATGAATTTTTGATCTTCATGGAATATAACATCCCTACTCTCAATTGTAGTGGTAGGAGAACATAGATCCTGTAAGCTTTCTTGTTGGATGCATATCCAACCATGATCCCTTTAATAGAATTAGGATCATCTCTTTTCCTTGTTTCCAAGGGCACATTAACAAAGCAAGCACAACCAAAAACTCTAAGGTGATCTACCTTAGGTTTCTTCTTAAACAAGACTTCAAAAGATGATTTTCCAACAAGTGCATTGTGAGTTAATCTATTGCACAATTTATAGCTTCACCTCAATAATCGATAGGCAAAGAAGATGCTACTCAAATTGCCTTATCACATTCACATAAAGATCTGTTTTTTCTCTCAGCTACTCCATTTTGAGATAGAGAATAAGCACAAGAAAACTCTCTCTTTATTCCTTCACCTTCACAGTATTCATGAAACTTGTTGGAGATGTATTCACCTCCTCCATCACATCTTAGAGCTTTAACTTTAAAAGAAAATTGTTTCTCAACATAAGCTTTGAAGATTAGGAAGTGATAAAAAACCATAGCCTTTGAAAAAAGTAGATACATCCATGTATATCTAGTAAAGTCATCAATAAAGGTGACAAAAGGTGTTGCACCACCAATACTTTTAGAAGAGGGAAAATGTACATCTGAGTGTATAAGCTCCAAAGGATGAGTAGTCTTTATAAAAGACTTCTGATATGGCTTTTTGTGTGACTGTGCAATGGCACAAGCCTCACAAGGCTTAAAATCTTTAGAAAGAGATTTTGGAAGACCAATAGCCTTCACCTTCTTAACCATAGAAGACATAGATTTAAAGTTAGGATGACCCAACCTTCTATGTCACAGCTCCTCCTTAGATAACAAAGCAACTTCACAAAGGTTTGCATTCTCATAAGAATTCAACTTAAAAATTCCACCACATCTAGATCCATTAGCAAGGATCTCATCATTTCTCTTGATAAAACAAGTATTGGAGTTGAACTTTACATCACAACAATTATCAAGCAACTTTCCCACACTAATTAAGTTCTTTGTGAGTTTTGGAATGAAAAGAACATTAGAAAGTGCAAGAACTTTTAAAGAAGCAAGTTTCAATGGAATGTTGCCAATTCCTTCTATTGGGCACTCATGATCATTAGCAGTATAAATAGATCTCTTGAGTCCTTTGAAAGGTAAGATTGAGTCAAATGACTCCTTTGAATAGCACATATGTGAAGAAGCTCCACTGTCTATGTACCAAGCTCCATCTTTCTTGAAAGGTGATGAAGAAAAACTGGACACCTTAAGTAATCCTTCTCCATCACTTGCAACAGAATCTTCTTCAATCTCTTTGGAGAGATTAGCTTGCTTGAGTTGGTTTTTCTTCTTGAAGCAATTAGAGGCATAGTGCCTCTTCTTGCCACAGAAGAAACACTTCACTTTCTTCTTTTTGGTCTTTAAGTTAGAAGGATGAGATGTATCATCCTCTTCACCATCTTTGTCTCGATCTTTGGCTTTGTCTTTGTTGGATGCTTGAGAGAACTGATTCTTAATCCTTCCTTTCTGCTTGCCTTTGACAAAGAGGCCGTTGTCACTTCCACCATGCTTGAGTTTGTTCATCCTGGAGAGTTTATAGCTTTGTCTAGATTCTTCAGAAATAAGAATTCCTTGGAGAATTTATAGATTAGGCAACTCCTCTTTAATAGCAAAAGACTGAACAAGATTATCATAGTCATCTCTCAAGCCATTCAGTATGACTTGAACTATCTCATCTTGGTTAATAGTAACACCAACACATGAAAGCTCTCTATGTAAATCTTTAACTCTCAGAACATAGTTAGATGCACTCTCTTCACTTCTTTGGAAACTTTGGAAAATCTGATTCCTAAGAGTGAGTATTCTAGAAGTATTCTTTGCTTCATAGATGGTATTTAGTGCATCCCAAGCTTCTTTGGCTATAGTACAAGGTCCTATCTCTCTCAAAATTTCATTAGATACATTCATCTTAATGAAATGTAGAGCCATTCTAGCTCTTTTCTTGTACTTAAGGATTTCAGCCTGTGCTTGAGGCTCCTCCTCAACACCAAGCACAATATCCATAACATCCTGGAGTATAAAGATAGACTCCATTCTGAACTTCCAAATTGAGTAATTAGAAGTGTTTAGTCTTTCACTGGCTTCTAGAAGATATCCTCCCTGAGATGCCATTTTAATGAAGACTTCTTAGTTATTGGACTGAGATACGTTTGAGCTTGTTCCAATTAGACTTAAAGTTGCTGCTCTCTTTTACTATAGGTATTTTCAAGGATGTACTACCTTCCTATGTGAAACACTTGCAACTGTATTTGAGATGACTCTCAAATATTCCACAAAACAAGTTATCTAGATCAGACACACAAAGTGGATTGAAACACTTTGGCTAGTTTGAATCCTACTTTTGGCATGTGTGAAATGCTTCAAAGAAAACACAATTGACTCTCAGAAGACTCAAAAGGTGTTCATTACTTCAAACTCAGTCTTGATCTTCAGTTTCTTGTGTAGGATGCTCAAAACAATGGATTCAGAACAAAGCAAGATTGAATCAAATCAAAATGCTGTCACTCGGATTTTGGACCTATCCCTATCCTCTTTAAGAGCTTATAACTCTTGCTAGACACATCAGATTTATTTGGTTTCAATCTCTATGGAAAGTACAGATCATAAGCTTTCCATTGCCACGAGTTTCTACAAGCATGAATTTGCCAATTCTATGTCTACAGACTATATGCAAGTTGCATTCTTCAATCTAGACATTACATAACCATGTAGATCGAGTTCTATGTAGGCCAAACTTGGCATTTTTCATTTATGAGCTACATACTTGCATGGTACAACATTTGTAGCAAGCTCTCTCAGTCACGGTTCCTCTCTCTTTCTATCACTCACGGTTCTCATGATGCTCTCTCTCTCTCTCTCTCTCTCTCTCTCTCTCTCTCTCTCTCTCTCTCTCTCTCTCTCTCTCTCTCTCTCTCTCTCTCTCTCTCTCTCTCTCTCTCTCTCTCTCTCTCTCTCTCTCTCTCTCTCTCTCTCTCTCTCTCTCTCTCTCTCTCTCTCTCTCTCTCTCTCTCTCTCTCTCTCTCTCTCTCTCTCTCTCTCTCTCTCTCTCTCTCTCTCTCTCTCTCTCTCTCTCTCTCTCATTATCTACACATTGCACAAAGCACACTGCATCAAGAAGCAATCTGAACAATCCATGAAAATTATGCACCTGGATGAGTCCACAAATCACCCATCGATCAGATTAGATTAATGAATAACAAGCAGGATGGCTGGACTGCTCTCTCTCTCTCTCTCTCTCTCTCTCTCTCTCTCTCTCTCTCTCTCTCTCTCTCTCTCTCTCTCTCTCTCTCTCTCTCTCTCTCTCTCTCTCTCTCTCTCTCTCTCTCTCTCTCTCTCTCTCTCTCTCTCTCTATCTAGAGAGCTCTCTCTCTCTCACTCGGATGCTCTCCCATATCTTCTCTATTTGAGATTACTGATCTTGTAGAGGCAAAATGCTACTTGGGAATACAAATTGAAAGAGACAAAATGAATGGAAGTATCTACATACATCAACAAAGATATATTAAGAAGCTATTGAAGAACTTTCAAATGGAAGAATGTAAAGACAAAGCTACACCAATACCTGTTGGAGCTATTATTTCCAAGGAGGATTGTCCAATATCAAATGAAGAAAAAGAAGACATGAAGAAATATCCTTATTACACTCTTATGAATCATTAATGTATCTTGCTATATGTACACGTCCAGGTATAGCATAAGGAGTATTCAATCTTAGTCAATATTGTTCTAATCCAGGAATAAAACATTGGAGAGCAGCTAAGAGAATATTACAGTACCTGAAATGCAAAAATGACTATGGGATAAAATATAGCTAGATGGGATGCCTTTCGACACACCCATCAATGGTAGCCGGTTGCACAAATACTGGCCACCTCAATGAGGCAGATCCAAGTTGGTGATGGCAGGTTATGAAATGTTCATCTGCAAGGCTATCATAGCTAGATCTAGGAAGATCAAGACAGATCAAGCTAAATCCACCAAGATTCAGCCAGATCTGGCAAGGTCAGGGAAGATTCAACAAGATCCAAGAAGGATCCAGGTCCAGATAGGATCAAGAGAGAAGACGATCATAAGGATTACACCAAAAATCATCAAAACTGATGGATTAGCTACCAAATATTTGTCAGATCTTCTAGAGAATTACCTACAGTCAGATGTACTAGGGATGCAATAGATTACCAGTTTGCAGGGGTTAAGGATCAGAGCATCTCAAGATCTTGTCAAAAAACACTCAAAAAGAACACTTTTTTCATGATTTTTAGAGATCCCCTAGGAGTCAACTCTTGAAACTTTGGCAGTCACTAGATCTGACTCAGATGCATCTATAAAAATCTCTATGAGAGTTACTAATGGAAAAGCCATCATTTTTTAGTGTTTGCGAGGGTTCCAAGGAGCAGAATATTCAGAACCCTCGCAGAGCATCCAGGTCATCAAACCAACCTTTGTAAGGGGCATAAATGAAATCAGAGTAGTGAAATTAGCTTGTCTACATGGTCTGATCTTGAAAATCCAACCGTTGAAGAAAGTTCTGCGAGCATTCACTTCTTGCGAGGATTGAACCCTCGCAGAACCTTCGCAGGGTAGCCAAATCACCTTCTGAACTCTAGCAAACTTCTCTGAAGTCTTAGAATTTAGTGAAGAAGGTTTCTACAAAAATTTGGGTGGAACTGAACAAGGGAAAGTAGATTTCACCTAATACGTACCGTAAATTCCGCTATATAAGGGCTGAATTCGAGTCATTTGTCACCTTTCCTAGTGAAGCTCTACTCGATTTTCGACCAAATTTCCAAGTTTTCTGAATGCAACCAAACTTCATACAAGCCATCATCTGCATACTCTGAACTCAGATCTGCGCTCTGAACCATCGTTTCAACCATCCAATTCTTGTTTTTCACTGTTTTTCTTGTTTCCATTACCATTTCCACCATTTTTCTTATTTTTTTGCACTTTTTCCTTGTAACCAACCTTAACTATCACTGCTAGCATGGCCTCCTCATCTTCTGATGACTCTGGATCCAAAAAGGTGATCCAGCGTGAAATATCATCCGCCACCCAGATCTGGGCCTTGCCTTCTAATGCCCTGATTAAACCATGGCTTCAGACTACTGGCCCACTTCTTGAAGCAATGGGTTTCTACCCAGTGCTTTTCAGCTCTAACATTAACATGGACCTTGCACTGCATGCCTATGCCTCATGGGACACACAGAAGATGCGTTTCTACATCCTGTACCAGGGTACCACATACAAGTTATGGATTAACGCAAACTCGATGGTCACCATTGGCATTATGTCTAGTGATCGTCAATCGATCTCTCACCGTCAAGCAAAGACCCTAACGGAACCTTTCATCACCCAGACTACTCTAGAAATTCCAATCCAAACTAATAACGGGTATTTGATAGAGGTTATCACGGAACTAGTCGTTCAGACGGCCGCGCATCTGTTGAACAACCTTTTGGTTGTTTCAACATTCTACAAGGACAAAATCTAATCCAAGCTATTGAGTCAGATTGTGGAGTCCTTTCTGGATTTCCCTAGCCCCATAGTTGTGCCATAATACTAGCATACCTTCCTCAACCACAAACTAACAATCTCTATAAAGCCAAACTCCCAAGAACGTATTGCAGCAGGTCCCCTACTATGTAACTTCGTCTGCGCACTTCTCAAGACGAGAGTGTCCGGCTTCAACTGTTCCAACATCCTCTCAGCCAGTGTTCCATACACTAACCTGTATCCACCGCAATCCATTGCACTTGGTGAAATATTCTAGTAATGATAAAAAATGGAGCTGAAAAGATGTTGCTTACTATCTCAATCTAGGATCTAACACAGATGTTGATCCACCCTACGAAATCTAGCAATAGATGTGAGAACAGATTCTCAATACAAAAAATCAATCTATCTTGAATTTGGATCTTGCTTCAGTCACAAAAGAAGATGCACATGCAAGCAAGAAATCTATCTCTCCCACGAGATTCAAAGTACTGATAAACTCTCTAGAAACTTACTTTCAACTCAAACACAGTAATATGTGTGAAATAAAAAGTCTAAGACCTTTGAACACTCACTTCTATCCAATTCTACTTAATTGACAGTGAAAATTGATGAAAATGGTGAAAAAAGACAGATGTCTGCTCACTTTGGCATATCCCATGAGTTGAGTACCCTCTCAAACTCTCTGATTGCCTAAAACTCTTCTAAAAACAAATGAAATTGATTTAGAATCAAGAGAAACACATTCTACTCTTCAATACCTATCCAACAAGCTATAGAACATCAAACTTGGATCATCCCTTGAGAAGTAGCACTCATTAATGAGGGCTAATTTCACACGTGTGAGCTCTCTGTCCGTACAGAGCTCTACTGGATCAGATCCTGACCACGATCATTTTAGATAACCTGGATCTTACTGGCTAAGAATCCAACAATGACCTTCAATAGAGCGGTCAATAACATCAAGGAAGAAGTCAAAGCTAGAGGGCACTACGACGAAAAGAACGAGTCTGATCAAGCTCTCTATAACAACAGAGACTAGTCGAAAACAAAGGCTCAACCTAAGCAAGTGTCAACAAGCAAACTAGATCAAAACCAGTAGAAACAAGGAAGTCAAGAAGGCAAATCGAAAGGAAAGAATAGGTAGCAAGGCAACAACAAAAAGACCTGCGATAGATGTAGATGTGAAGGCCACATAGTGGATAGATGCTGGCTGAATCTAAAGATTGAGTGTGAAGGATTTTAGATCATTATGATCCAATCCGCTTGAATGATCTTTGGTTACAAAGAGAAATACACTACTAATCTCACCAATGTAGAAAAATCAGCATCTACACACAAAATGAGATGTAAAATCAAATAGAACTTGATCAAACTTGAATGAAATCATAAAGTACCATTTCTATTGCATGCAATCACAAATATTTTGCACCAATGGATAGTAGAACCCAAGAGAACCATGTTTAAGCATGAAATGATATAGATAAGATAGAAGATAGCTCTCTCCATGAGTTACATCCTTTTATAGTAGGTCCAAACCCTATTTGGCCACTTGGCTTTCCCTCCAAATTGCTAACCCTCCTATTTTTGGTTCTTGATTCAATGTACCCAACATTCAAATTTGAATCTACTCAAACTCGCATTCTAACTTTCTCACACTTTCAAAAAGTGTTTATTCAAATGACATTTAGAATAATGAGCTTTGAAAAGTCAATCTCTAAGTCTAAAAACAAAGCTGGCCTCAATATGCCAAATATGAAAATATAACAAATATGATCAAACTAGTTGAATCTTTCACACTCCCTCTTCAACTAGTTTTAGCATGGAACTTTGATAACACTCCAAGTGATATCCTATGCTTCATGAACAAGTTCTTTCCCAATGCTTTGGTGAAGATATTAGCTACACATTCCCTTGAGGACACATTTCCTTGAGGACACATGTTGAAGCTCCACTTCCTTTGCAATGACTTGCTCCCTCACAAAATGTTGCAATACCATTTCAATGAGCCATGAAGAATCACATAGAATGTAAATGAGATGAATCCACCATGCTTCCAACTATGAACTCTCTGGAAAAATACAGCAAACAAACAATAAATGTGAGTGATCAACATTTGCTTGCATGTCTCCTCCTCCGGATCCTTTCTCCATTGTTGCCTTGTATCTACCATGATACTCCATGTTTGAGCCTCCATCTCCATCTTGCCACAAGATGCCATCATAACTTGATGAATTGGCCATCAATGAGTGACATAATGAACCTACAATAGCTTCATTTCCATCAGCAAAACCAGCCAAGAATACTAGTACAAATCCAACAAAACAGTGCTCACCAATGTAACTAGTTTTACTATATCTTGACAATTTGCACACATCCACATGAAATTGCTCAAACATGAGATAGAACAAGTAAATTAGACTTGAACAACACATCCTTGCTGCTCCTTTGACCTTACTTGAGTCTTTAATAAGCTGCAAAAACAGATCCATAACATCTTTGCCAATTACCTCTCCTTTGATGCTCTTGACTAGCTCCAAATTGCCAACTTCTCCTTTGACTAGTTGAAGCCCTTTGAGATCAACCTCTTGATTATCAACTTGTCCATCAAAGTCATTGAAAAAACTTTGTTTTCTAGATTCATTACTTGATTTTATATCAAGATAACATTCATCCACTTGCATAGCTCCATGTACACAAGAAGTTCCACCAAAAGATGTTCCACTCTTCATAAGAGCTTGATACTCAAGATCCATTACTTGGATCCACTCCTCTTCTTTCCTTGCTTGATCTACACTTGTAGGCTCATCCAAAGAGGTTAGGAAAGCAACATAATTTCCAAAAACTTCTTGCTTACTCTTTTCATCATATGTGAGCCTTGAAGGTACTTGTCTTTCCCTTGATGTTCTCCTTGTCTTTTGACTTGATGAAGGTCCATCATCATCACCATCCAAAGTAGGAATCTTCACATCAACATCAAGAATGTTAGATCCATCCACACCTTTATCAATCATGCTTGAAGACACTCCTCATCAAAAATGACATCTCTACCAACAATCACTTTGTTAGTAGAAGGAATGTAAACCTTGTAGGCTTTACTCCTCACTATATCCAACAAAAATACCTCTTCTTGAAGATGCATCCTCCTTGGTACTATCATCAAGAGTAATGTTGAGATTTCATGTGCATCCAAAGGTTCTTAGAAAGTTGACACTCGGCCTCCTCTTAAATAGCATTTTAAAAGGTGTCCTTCCATCCAAAATTGCACTTGGCCACCTATCACACAAGAAATTGACACACAACAAAGCTTGATCCCAAAATGGTTTGTCAAGATTAGCACTTAACCTCATGGATTTGGCACTTTCACATAAAGCCCTATTCTTCTTTTTCAGCCACTCCATTTTGTTGTGGGGTCCTTGATGTTGTATACTCCCACTTGATCCATCACAGAAGGCCTTGAACTTGGTAGATATGTACTCACCAGCATTGTCACCCCTTAAGCACTTGATTTTTGTGGAAAATTGGTTCTCCCTTGCATTCTTGAACTTGATAAAGACATGATGCACTTCATCCTTGCTCTTTAGTAGATAGATCCAACAAAATCTACTAAAATCATCAATGATGTTACATACATCTTAGCTCCACTATTGCTAATTGTAGTAGATCCATGAATATCTGAATGATATAGATCTAGTATAAGGTAGTCTATGTGACATAGACAAAGCACAAGACTCACAAACATGGTTGATGCCACTTAAGGAACTTGGAAGACCTATCACAACCTTCTTTCTAGCCATTATCTCCAATGACTTGAAGTTGAGGTGTCCCATTCTTTTATGCCAAACCTCTTGAATAGGTATTCGATCCCTTGCAACACATCTAACTTGGTTAGCAGTAACACAAGAATCGTTTAAACAACTTTCCTTGTCTTTTACCTTTTTCAATCAAGACATCCTTCCTTTTGATCAAACAAGCATCTCCATCAAACTCCACCTTGAGGCCTTTACTTAGCATTTGACTCACACTAAGCAAATTCTTGGTAATAGATGGAATAAACAAAACATCCTCCAAATGAACATTCCTATTTGTAGAGAGAGAAATAGGAATTGTGCCAATCCGTTTGATTGCACACTCACCATCATTGGTCGTGTAGATCACCCTCTTGTCATCTCCATATGCCAACAAAGAAGTGAAGTATTCTTTGTGAAAGGTCATGTGTGAACTTGCTCCACTATCAATCCACCAAGGATCTAGATCTCCATCATTAGCAAGCATACATGAAACAATCATCATTTGCATCTTGAATATCCAAACCATCCTCATCAAAAGTAAGATTACCTTGTTTGTCTTCTTGATCCCTCTTCTTCTTGTAGCACTCACTTGCAAAGTGTCCTTTGATGCTACAATAGAAGCACTTGAGCTTTGATCTATCCTTCTTTTTTCCACTTGAAGAAGCATCCAAATGATCTTGCCCTTTAGACCACTTACTTTTGGTTTTGCCCTTGAGTTTGCCCTTTGTGAACATAGCATCCTCTTGAAGTGTCGATGTAGATTCACCTCTTGCTTGAAGCCTATATTCCTCATTGATCAAGATCTCTTGAAGATCCATCAAACTTGGCAAAGTATTTTGAATAGCAATACTTTGAACAATGTTAGCATGAGCATACACCAAGTCATTAAGAATCACTTGAACAAGCTCTCCTTCCTTAATGCTTCCATCAATGCAAGACAACTCATCGTTCAATGCTTTCATCCTCAGAACAAAAGTACTTGAAGTTTCTTCATTATTTTGCAAACAAAAAGGATTTGCCTTGTTAGAGTCAACAAGGATTTGCCTTCTAGAAGTAGACTTGGATTCATAAAGCTTCTTCAAGGAATGCATCCTTAAATGAAGTACACTTACCAACTTCCTTGAGAAGCTCATTGGTAGCATTCATCTTGATAATGTGTAGAGCCTTCTTGGCCCTCTTATCATACCTCACTTGATCTCGTTGTGTTGCTGGCCTCTCCTCCAAACCTACAACAATATCCAAAACATCATTCATCTCAAGAAGTGATTCCATCCTCACTTTCCACAATGAATGATTACTTGAGGTAAGCCCATCGTTGGCTTCCAAAATGAATCCACCACTCCAATGATCCAAAAATAAGCCAGATCTAGTATGTGAAATCAAATCAGAATTGATCAAGTTTGGAAACCTATTTAGGGTTTTGATCTACGAAAGCAAAAAAACTTTTTTTTTGTTGTAGAATCAGCATGCTCTAGCCTTGATATCTTTACCAAATCATTGATAGACATGATTTCCTCCTTCATAACCTGAATGATTGTTCTCCTTCTTAGGTCTATTTAAATCCCTCTGCTCACATGTAGATCTATGAGCTCATTTTTAGTCTCAGATCTACTTGACGCTTCTGTTCACATGTCTATGATGTACGAGTGCCTTTTCCTTCTCATATCTATGAGTTCCTTTTCCTTCTCAAGTCCTCTTCTTCTGCTCACACGTAGATCTACAAGTGCCTTTTCCTTACCATATCTATGAGTTCCTTTTCCTTCTTAAGTCCTTTGCTCACACGTAGATCTACGAGTGCCTTTTCCTTCTCAGATCTATGAGTTCCTTTTCCTTCTGAAGTCCTTCTACTAACATGTAGAACTGTGAGTTCTTCTTCCAATTCAGATCTAACTATTCTTCTGCTTGCATGTGGATCTAGTCGTTATTCTTCTTCTGCTCCCAACCTAGATCTATGAGGGTGCCTTTTCCTTCTCAGATCAAACTCTTCTTTTGCTCACATGTAGATCCATGAGTCTCGTTTCCTTCTGAGATATAACTCTTCTACTCAAATGTAGGTCCATGAGTTCCTTGCTTTCTTTCACGTGCTCTCCTCACCTTATGAATTTTAAAATCTGGTTTATTAGCTTTGGCACTTCTTTAAGCTTTGGTGATGATACATTTCAGAGATCATGCAGCAGGAGAGAGAGAGAGAGAGAGAGAGAGAGAGAGAGAGAGAGAGAGAGAGAGAGAGAGAGAGAGAGAGAGAGAGAGAGAGAGAGAGAGAGAGAGAGAGAGAGAGAGAGAGAGAGAGAGAGAGAGAGAGAGAGACACACACACAGAGCATGCGGAGAGAGAGAAACACGTTAACTACATTCTTATTCAATGATAATAGAGAGAAGGGCGAACTGCCCATCACATAATGCATGAGAGAGTGTTTGAATCGTCATGCGACGTTTGAGGACCCAAACCTCTTCACATTAACTAGTTATTATGAAACGTTATTTGGTTATGTGTGAATGCGCACATTATTATTCATAACACTCCCACTTAATGGAGCATTCACAGTTTCATTCATCCTACTAACATCATATGAGATGTTCTTATTTAGAACTTATTTAGTTTAGCATTCTGATTATTTTGATCTTATATTGATCTTGTTTCAGATCTGATTTGTTTTAATTGTATTTAGGTTTGTTGCCACTGCTCGCACTTCATGTGAAAGCTTCATTTGATTTGATCCTACTCCTATTTGGTCTATGCTTCTGAATTGCATCTTCATGTGGACTGTGGTAGAAGACGTCTCTTCCTTCACCTGCACATGGACTTTGCTTTAATTCAGCTTTCTGGCATCTTCAAACAACTAGCTTTGATCATTGTTTTGCTCATTAGTTGCTTGTTTCAGCAACTCTCAGTTGATTGGTGGATTTTGATGTCATTTCTTCAAAAAAGAGTTTCAAGTTGATGTTCTTCTTCAACTACTTCAACACTCAATACTTGATGATCATCATTCTCTTCCTCTTCTTTCTTGTGTTCACGATCTTCCTATGCCTTTTTCCAGCATCCTCGGGCAAAGTATCCAACTTTTCCACAATAGTTGCACTTACCTTTCTTCTCAGAATCATTCTGTATTTTTCCTTGTCTGTTCTTCACAAACAACACTACTTCTTGACTTGGGACTGCATTTTCTTTTCTTCTAGATTCTTCATGAAGTAATCTAGCAGTGACATATTCCAAGTCTAGATCACCTTGGCGGCTTTCTAAGGAGATGATAAGGTTTTCATATGATTCAGGAAGACTTCCAAGAAGAGTCATGACAACATCTCCTTCTGTTAAACCGGCACCAATGGCTTCTAATTGCTGTGACATAGACGCACTTGGTTTATGTGTGCTATGATGCTTTCTTCCTCACTCATTTGAATGGTGAAGAATTTTCTACGTAAGTATAAACGATTTGCAAGGCTATTTTTTTCAAACAGATTCTGCAATATGGACCATGCAGCTTTGGCACTCAAGGCTGACTTCACATGCATTAATTGCTCATCATTAAGGCTAAGATAGATAGTTGAGAATGCTTTACGCTCAGACTTCTCATAAGCCATCAGGAGGAATTGGATTTACCACCAAATCCCAAAGATCTTTCTCCTCTAAAATCATTTGCATTTTAAACTTCCACAAATGAAAATTATGCCCATCAAATTTCTCTATCAAACGAGTTTCATGCACTATAGTAGACATGACGTGTAAACAGTGCGTTGTTCATATAGTGAACATTGTGATAGCCTCTATCGATGGCTGACCACCGTTGGAATGTGGAATGGAGTTTCGCGTGTGTGGAGGCAAAGACATTCAATCATGGAGGTTGATAAGGAGGAGATCACTGGAGGTAGATCCTTGTCAGGGCTCTGATACCATGATACATTTCAGAGATCACATAGCAGGAGAAAGAGAGAGACACAGAGCGTGCGGAGAGAGAGAAACACGTTAACTACATTCTTATTCAATGATTATACAGAGAAGGGCGAACTGCCCATTACATAGTGCGTGAGAGAGTATGTAGCATGAGAGAGTGTTTGAATCATCATGCGACGTTTGAGGACCCAAACCTCTTCACATTAACTAGTTATTATGAAACGTTATTTGGTTATGTGTGAATGCGCACATTATTATTCGTAACACTCCCACTTAATGGAGCATTCACAGTTTCATTCATCCTACTAACATCATATGAGATGTTCTTATTCAGAACTTATTTAGTTTAGCATTTTGATTATTTTGATATTATACTGATCTTGTTTCAGATCTGATTTGTTTTAATTGTATTTAGGTTTGTTGCCACTGCTCGCACTTCATGTGAAAGCTTCGTTTGATTTGATCCTGCTCCTATTTGGTCTATACTTCTGAATTGCATCTTCATGTGGACTGTGGTAGAAGACGTCTCTTCCTTCACCTGCACATGGACTTTGCTTTAATTCAGCTTTCTGGCATCTTCAAACAACTAGCTTTATGCGATAAGGCTGGCGGTTTGTTGCATCCATGGGATATCCTAGATAAGATATGGGATAGTATTCCATGGATTTCATGGTTGGGTTACCGCTGCCGAATAAACAACATGATGCAATTTGGGTTGTGGTCTTTGTGAGAAAGACCCACATTTTGGACCAATCAGGAATAGGGTTCTAGCAATCACATGAAGTGGGACTGATGATCATGGTGATCAGTTTGGGAGAAGGATATAAAGGGTATTGATGACTTCTCTATCCGTAATGGACTTTTGCTCAGGAAAGGGAAGGTTTGTGTGCCTGATGTGGATGCTATTAAAAATAAAATCCTTTATGAATGCCATGACTCACCATGCGCAGGACATCCCGACATACATCGTACATTAGATTTGGTATGAACTTTTATTGGCCAAAACTCAAGCCCTTTGTAGAATCTTACATGGTGACGTGTGACCAATTTTAGTTTAGTGTATTCATCAACATGAATGAAGGTGAAACCCTCATCCAATGATGTAGCAAGATCTTAAAGTGAGATTAGCTTGAAATTTAGTGTATTCCTCACCCGTGACCGAGAGAGGGTGGAACCCTCATCCAAAGTAGTGGGTGGAGCCCTCATCCAAAGTAGTAGCAAGATCCTAAAGTGGCATTCAAGTGTGGGGTTGGTGCATTGCACTTTGAGCCATAGCAAGGAACAAGCTCATCCATCCATCCATCTTTTAATCAATTTGAAGTGGCTATGGTTGTATTATTAAATAATATGGTTAGTAAAAGTTCCGTCATTATCAGTTTCAATTTTTGTAATAGATTATTGTTCTAGATTCTTCTTATGAGGTTCTTCTCTGTCATGGACATGAAGATGAAAGATATATAATGCACAACTTGGTAGCAGCAAGAATCGGAGAAAAGCTCAGCTCTCTGCAGTTGCAGTGTTATCAGCAAGGGTAATTACAGGAATCAGGTTCCTCTGCAGTTGAAATGTTACTAGCAAGGGTTGATAGCTCAGCTCTACAGTTGCAATGTTGTCAGCAAGGATATCTTGCGAGCGATATGCTATGATCATGATTTGGTGCTGTTGCTCTGCTGCTTGGGAGGTACGATAATTCGTGTTGATCTCAAGAATGCAAGCTGTGTAACAGACGGTCTTGGGGGTTATATCATAATCTGCCCAAGCCTATGGCTTTTCCCATGCTATTGATCAACGACACTGCTCCCTGATGCCTTTCCATTGCAAACTTGCGGATGCCACAGTTGATTGCCAGCCAAAGGAATCATGATTTTGACTTAAACTCTTCAAGCAACATCAGTTCACAATACTTTGTCTATAGTGGGATGCTATGAGTAAGAAGAGGCCTTGTTGTATTTCCTGCAATAAGGTATGTTCACTCCCAATTATTGCTTATGGAGTGTAACAAACGGTCCTTGGGATCATGTCAAATCTGCCCATGCTTATGTCTAATGTATGACATTGCCTACGTTTTTTTGCCCATGCTTGTGACCTTGTCCACACTATTGATCCAACGTCGCTGCTCCCTGCTCCCTTTCCAAGACAGCTCCAGAATCCCTTTCCAACGCCTGCACTTAGACCTGCGGACGTGATCGCCAGCCAAAGGACAAAGGACCAAAGAAACAATAATTTTCTTTCTCATTGATCGCTGGCGATCAATGAGAAAGACAATTTTTTATTTCTATGCTAGGTCACCACACTCGGATGCTTCATTGGCTAGCATAAAGAAAAAAAAAAGTTGCCTTCCTCATTGATCGCTGGCGATCAATGAGGAAGGCCATTTTCTTTTATGTTTGATCTAAGCATGTGCATGGGCTGGTAGATACTTTTTTTTGCTGAATGGTTGTTTGCCAAACCAAGTCTACAAATGCTACTCTGTGATGTGTGGCAATCGAGCCAAGTGCACACAAACAAATTGACGTGCAATAACTCCAGAAGCTTTAAATTCTACACGTCTTTGTTCTACAGCACCTAGAAAGTGTCTGGCGCATTGCAGTTGGCTCGCAGAAAAATGGAAAATTTAGACCTATTTTTAGCTGCAGCTAGACCATCACCTTTTTGTATTTGCAACAAGACAAAAATATGTTGTCTGTTGCATTGCTTGCTGGCGATCAATGCGCCAGGCAATTGCTCGAACGAGACAATTTTTGGTATGCATGTAGGCATGTATGCAAAAGTCTTCATTGTGAGCACCATTGCCTTTTAAAGTTTTGATTTGTTGCAGTTTGATTTTGTATGCAAGGTCAAGTTACACTAAGGTGATTTCACGAGAGGCTGATTGTTGCTTTCAGCCATTCTTCCTTGGATGGCCTCTTCCTCAACATCAGCTTCTCCCATTTCTATTAGAGGACCAATGGGATGCTTCTCTGGTCCTTTTGAAAAGAAACTCACAATCTCTTCTGGTGTTTTTCCCTTTGTCTAAATAATGATGCAGTATATGAATACTATAGAAACTACTGCAATACCAGGCAAAATAAATTTGCCTAGCTGCCGTTGCAGCCAGGCAAAGCAGTCTGGCGCATTGTTCGCCAGCGAGCAATGCGCCAGCATTTTTTTTTTTTTGCTTGGTTACACCAGGCAAATTTTTTTTTGCCTGGCCGTAGTTGCAACAGACGCAACCAGGCAAGAAAAATTTGCTTGGCACATTGGCGAGCAATGTGCTAGGCACCCTTTCTTTTGCCTGGCTATTGTACCCACGCAAAGGTTTTTGACTAGGTACGCCTATAGTCAGGCAAAAATAAAATTTGCTTTCTTTTTTTTGCTTAGTTGCAGTTCCAGCCACTCTTTTGGTTGCCTAGCTGCAACTGTAACCCTACAACTTTTTTGTTGAGGTGAGTTGCATTAGCAATTAGCATTGTGGAAGGTCGACAGAATTTTGCTGAGCTTAATTACTGAGTGTCGACCATATGTTAATAAGTGTATATGGTCGACAAAATTTTGTTGACCCTCGAAACAATTTTGTCGCCCTTTAATATTGAGGATTGACAATATTTTCCAACTGCATACCGTCGACAAGAAAATGTAGACCCTCTGACAAAAAACTGTTGATTGTAGATCTGCCTTTGAATTTGCCTTTGGGACAAATATTGACTCAACAAATTTTTAGTGTTTCTGTTCTAGGTGGTACAAAAATCTATGATTTTTAACATAGTGCCTCCAACAAAACTGTTTGAATCGCTTATTTGTAATGGTCGTCAACAATTTGATGTACAAGATTAGTCATATTTTATAGAAAATACTATGGGTGTTGAAGATGAAATCAATAACAGCTAATTGCAAACATTGGGCAGTTCGAACAAGATTCAGAGAAAGATTATCCACACATAATAAACTTCCATACTAATACTGAAGATTGTGTCTCAAACCCAGCAGTTATTTGCCTACCTACTCTCTGCCCTCCATAGGAAATGATCTAACAATTTGGGAATCTTTGATCTGTGCAAAATTTTGGCTACTCTTTATGGCCATAACCTATGGGGTAGGATCAATGATGTTTGCTAATGATGATTTGGGACAGGTGGGCCTATTTTTTGGATGCTATGAACTTGGTATTGGTACTTGCAATTCATTGACCTACTTGCAGTTCTGGGCTAGCTTGGAGTCAGAATTTGATCTGATCATTGCTTGCATGTCTGGGGCACCCATAGGCCTGCCTTTGTAGTATTGTCCATGGTAGCAGGATTAGCTGGGCATTTGATCAATGCAATTCAAATGCTAGGTTCTCTTTACCTTAGCTCTCTTTAAATATATTTTTTTGATGGCATGTAGTGGTCACTCATGTTTTCAATAAAATCTTAGCTTCTTGGCCTGCCAAGTTTTGGCACATTGCTTAATATAGTGTCTTGTGCTCCTCTAGGAGCTTACATAATTTCTGTGCAGATCACGGGTAGCAGATTGTATGACATGGAAGCTCAAAAAGATTCAAACCCGGGCATTGTCTCCTTTTCATCAAACTACTACCCCTTAGCATTGTAGGTGATGATTTTGTAAAGACTGTGACTTGCCATGGTTCTCATTGTTTCAGGGTTGCTTTCATTGCCATGGATGGTTTTTCACTGCTGGGTGCATTCTTCACTGCCATAATTGTAAGTAAAACTCACAACTTCTACAAATCCTTGAGACTTGTTTCATAATAACTGAGCATCAAAGACAAACCTCATGTCGGCATATTAAATTTCAAAGCGAAAGTGTAAAAATCATCTCACTTCTTGTAGCGTTATTAATCACATGCAAAGTCCATTATAATAAGGAACAACCTTGTATACTGCTTGTCGAGCTTAGGAGGGTTGCCATGGTCCTTCCAAAATACATGAGATTACTTACTGTTTTTTTTACAAAAGGTGATGCATTAAGATTGTAAGACCCCAAATTCACACTGAATTCGTTTTAAAAGTGGGAATACCCAAGTATGACCCAAGTATGCCATGGCAACCTGCAATTATGAAACATGTTTTTTGTAGCCAAGTTTATAGAAGGTCCTTAAGTGTTGAACCAATAGCAAAGTGTGCATATTGTAGCAATGTTCCTATCACCTATGTTCATCAATTGGTTGATAATTCCTATCACCTACGTTCATCAATTGGTTGATAATTCCTTCGAGCATTGAGAGAATGTCCCAAATAGTGTAGGTCACATAAACTGCTCATGTGTAGCCTCTTTAGAATGATCATATTTTGATAAACATCTCGGTCATATCAAACATGGGTTTTCATGTCAAACCCACTCATATCACTTGTTTGTTTGCTCATGTACATCAAGATTTAGTTTTTAGTGATCTATTTGTAGTTACTAGCATTGTGTATCGTCATAGAAGGCTAAGCCATGAGAATGTAGATTGAGGTTGGGTCTATGTTACTTTTTCATTCGGAAGTATGACCGTATGCTCTACACAATTACTTAACATATTTTTATGAAAACAAAAACACAATCATGACAACATTGAATACATGTAATGATTTTGCTAACCAAGATTTTCACATAACAACATTAACTATTCACTCTTTCATGTTCTCATTGATTTTAGGGTCAATGAAGTTTAGCCCTTAAATTGTGATACAAATAAGCTCAAGACCTAAGCAATGCACCATTAGAAACACATTCTATTTATATGTTGTTTATGAAAATGTTATGTTCTTGTTATTTATGGACGATCTTTTCCAAATAAGCTATAACTTCATGAGGTTCATAGATGTTCTAAATATTTACACACTACAATACTCCCCTTTTACGACACAATGCAAAGTCTAATATCATCATACTTATATCTTAGAGCATTTTGAATTGGCATTCTAAAATGCTAAATAAAAGCACCAAGTAATATCAAAATCATTTTTTATTAGGTAATGTTCATATGTTTATGTCAATAAAAATTCTCTTTAGTTAATGTTTGAGCATGGCTATCTACGACATTGGCCAAACAAAACTCGCAAAACTCGCAACTATTTACTTGCAATTTGTCAAGCCCCGCAATTCACGAGCATAAGTATATATACATGTAAGATTATTACATGTTGATGAGAAGTAGAGAAGAGTGAATCAGAGTTCATGCGCAAACTCCATTGTGTCTTTATTGTTTGATTCCTTAGAATTAGAGATATCCGAGAGAGTAAAAGCTATTCAAGAAATAGAGATAGTTATTCAATCTGTAGCTAGCTAAGTAAGATCATTGCACATAGTGCACCAATACTGAACCATTCTTGGGCACAAGATTGTGATCTGATCATTGTATTCACAATAAGCTTAATTCAGATTCTCTATTTTCTTATGTGTATTCCACTACAAATGCTTTCTGATAATTCTCTTTCTCAATTGATGCTCACTCAATTCGAAATGTCTAATCTCGAAGGAAGCATGGTTGTCTAAGACACCTAATTGTTTCGCTCCCTTCATGGTTGTCTTTAACACCTACCAGACATTCCTCCATTCGATCTAAGTCAATGTTGATGTTGTAGTTTGGTAAAGTTCCTGTTCAGGCTCTCTATGTTGGAGCTCTGTTTCCTATTCCGCACCTAATCTCTTCGAGAGCCTCCAACAGAGTGGTATTAGAGCCATCGTTCCAAACTACTATTAGTATTCAAAACTGTTTTACTATACTTAGATCATTCATCATGGAAGGAACATCTTCACAAATCCGCTTGATCAACAAGTTCCACGGTGATGACTTCCACATGTGGAAGTTCAAGATGAAGATGATACCCACAAAAAAAGAACTCTGGGGATACGTCAACGGTTCAATAGCCAAGCCGGCTGAACCTTATATGCTGACAGCCTGAGAAGCTAAGAATGTCAAAGCCCTTGCCATTGTATCTCTGAATCTTAAAGATTCACAAATAGCTCATGTAGCTAATTGTTCCAGCTCCAAAGAGGCATGGGACATTCTTACTGGTCTATACAAAATGACAGATGTATCGACTCGACTCTTCTTGAGGAAGAAGTTTCTGTCACTCAAGATGAGTGAAGCAAAATCAGTCACTAATAATCTAAATGAATTCAAACAGCTACTCAATCAGTTAGCTGTAGTCGGTTTGCTAGTATTGGACGAAGATGCTAACATGTCTCTTCTGTCCAGTCTTCCTCCCTCTTACGACAATTTAGTATTGCTACTTAGCAATTTTCCTGACCTGTCTCTACAAAAGGTGATAGCAAGCTTATTGCAGGAAGAAGTAATCAGGAAAAGCTTATCCACGTCGAATTCGAAGACAGTCGCTCTCTATTCAAATAAGCAACAGTTCCAGAAGAAGAAATCTTTGAAGGACAAGAAGACAAAAATTGAGCAAACTGTTTCAGAACAGCAATCACAACAACACAATGGACATCATCAAAAGCCTAAGACTGGCATCATTCGACATTCATCATCAGTTCACCACCAGCTACACACCACAGCGGAATGGAGTATATGTAGCTTGCTTAATTTCATTTAGGATCCTAGGAGTTAAGCTTAAGGGGGGGTGTTGGAATTAAGCGTCACTCCAATTCAAGTCATCAGAACTCGAATCATTCGAGTTTGACTCACTCGAAATCAATTCTTGAGCACCATTACACTATGTAAATATGAACTCTCTCTCTCTCTCTCTCTCTCTCTCTCTCTCTCTCTCTCTCTCTCTCTCTCTCTCTCTCTCTCTCTCTCTCTCTCTCTCTCTCTCTCTCTCTCTCTCTCTCTCTCTCTCTCTCTCTCTCTCTCTCCAACAACACTTCAGCCTTACTCTCTGAAGTCGAATATCTGTGCAATCAATCAACTGGTGTAGAAGCGGGATCGACAACGAACTCTTCATCTTCTTCATCGACCTTGTTCAAATTAAAGATCTTCGAGTTTGATGTCCACGTCATCCACACTGCCTTGTACGATGTAGACCACGTCACAGTTCACTTTAGAACTTTTTAGTAACTACATTATTTCACGCTCGTTGCCCACACAGCTCGTAACTATTTTCATGTGTATAGTCATAACGACAATTCATGAGCATAAATATATATACATGTAAGATTATTATATGATGATGAGAAGTGGAGAAGAGTGAATCAGAGTTCCTGCGCGAACTCCATTGTGTCTTAATTATTTGATTCCTTAGAATTAGAGATATCTGAGAGAGTGAAAGCTATTCAAGAAATAGAGATAGTTATTCAATTTGTAGCTAGCTAAGTAAGATCATTTCACATAGTGCACCACTACTGTGAACCATTCTTGGGCACAAGGTTGTGATTTGATTATTGTCTTCACAATAAGCTTCATTCAAATTCTCTATTTTTTTATGTGTATTCTACTCCAAATGCTTTTTGATAACTCTCTTTCTCGATTGATGGTCACTCAATTTGGAACATCTAATCTCAAAGGAAGCATGGCTGTCTCAGACACCTAATTGTTTCGCTCCCTTCATGGTTGTCTTTGACACCTACCAGACATTTCTCCATTTGATCTAAGTCAATGTTGAGGTTGTAGTTTAGTAAAGTTCCTGTTCAAGTTCTCTATGTTGGAGCTCTGTTTCCTAATATACACCTAATCTCCTCAAGAGCCTCCAACAGTTTCACTCCTAATCATAGTGTTTGAGTGCTTTTTGGCTTGAAAAAGAGTCATAGAGGTGTGTGAAACTCTTGTTTAGAGTTTGATCCAAATGTTCTTGGAGTACCTTCATTTGTGAAAGGCAAGATCTAGTAACTCAAATTGATTGATAATTTTGCTCTTGTAAGAGGAAGAAATGCTTGTGTTACTTTTTGTGTCTAATGATCAAATTTGAACTTGAATGGTTTAATGAAGTCTTCAGACGTAGGATGAACTATTGTTGTTCTCTTGTCTGTTCTGTGCTGATTTGTTTGTTGAATGCTTGGCCTCCTGGATCTGCTAGCTTCTTGGCTATGTCAGATATGACAGGATGATCGGCTCTGATACCACTGATGATGAAGAGGAATGAGAAATCAGGATCGCAGTCACAAAGCTTTCACGAAGGAACCACGACCCTCTTGCGCTCGAATGGATTTTAGATGCGATCGCTGGACACTACTAGTTGAATCACTCCTATAGTCCTCCAGAGTGTAGTCAGGCACTGTTGATCTACGTTTATTAAATTAATGCAACATTCAATACGGTTTCAACCAAGGTGCATAATTCAAATGAACAAGAAAAACTCAGACATACAATTGATAGCAGACACATTTGCATTCGAGATCAGACACAACGAGAAAAAACATCTATATTGATCTTTCTCTGATTTTTTCAAGCACTGCTGCATGAAAATCCATGCAGTGTGTTGGCGTGGGAGAAACACAGTTCTCTCATGAGCATTCGTCTCGCTTTACTAGCGGACAGTTGGATCTACAGATCCTAGACAGAATTGTCTCCACACGTAGGCTAACATGTATTTTGTATTTCGTCTTGATTGCTTACTTGCATCAGACTTCTACATTGCACTGTATGTGTACTCTATTGATCTATATGTCAAGTATCATCCAGTAAGTATAGTTGCTCTATGTAAGTCTAAGATTAGAGTGATTAAGCATCTACAACTAATCAGATAACTACAAGAGTGGCAGATTAGCCTCAACCTAAATTGTATATGCTGACCTCATGCCATCAGATCAGATAACTGTACTTCTGGGTACTTGTGTGATCTTTGCTAGTACTCTTTAAAGCGTGAGGGAAAAACGGGTTTCGCGACATTTTTCTTGTCACGTCGTTGGTTTCGTTTTGCTCGTCTGCTTTTCTCTCGTACTGGACCGCAAAAGATTCTCATGCCAGACTGCAAAAGATTCTCGTTCGTGAACCTTTCGTGTTCACGAACTGTTTGTCTTCATCTCCTTTGACTTTTGTGTTCGCGAAACTTTTCGGGCTTCATGTCTCCTGACTTTCGTGTTCGCGAACATCTTCGTCAGGCTGAGGGTTGAAAGCTAGCAAGGCTTTGTAGTTAGAAACATTTCGTTTCTTCAGAGATGGTAGGCTCTTCAAGCTTGATATTTGTGTGAGAACTAATCTCATGTTGGAAGTGAAGGAACTCAAGGGGGAGCTCATTTCTCAAGAGGAGATAATGGAGCACTCAAATCTCAATTTCATGGATGAATGGAGCACTTTCAAATTCAGACGACTCATAAGGCCTCAATTTCAATGTTCAATCAGAAAATGATATTTGGTGGTTGGCAGCATTTCAAGTATAGCAGTTCCTTTGCATAATAAATAGAGATAATCATTTGAATATGGATTCCATTTGGGAAATCTTCTATGTGTTAATATTATGAGGCTAATCACGTTTTTGTATTCTCTTATAGGTGCTGAAAGAAGACCATGACATTCTCTCATGGATATTTAATAGAACATCATATCCTGCCACCATAAAAAATCACATGGAGGGAGTTCCACTCAATATTCCTAGAATTGGCACTTTCAACATTGAATGGCATTTAGCAGGAGATCTGAAGACATTAAAATGCATGTTCAATGTATCTCATGGCGCTAACTCTAAACACCCTTGTTTGTACTACATGAAAACAACAAAAGACATTACAAGGATTACAAGAATATCAAGAGATCGAGAAGATCCTAATTGGAAACCTATACTACTGATTCCTCTACGAAATGTTCATATCTGTACATTGCATGCAGATGTGCGTATTATAGAAAAAAGAATTTATCTTCACATCTTGTTTGCATGGAATTCCGAGCTAGAGGCCTCTGCGAAGAAAGATATTTCCAGATTAGAGGATGTGTTGTCCAAAGCAGGTTTACATAAAGGCCACGTTAAAATAAAAAAAAGATGACAAGCTATAAGGTAAAACAGGAAATATTTCATGCAAGCCGAGCATTGGAGGATCTAAAGCTCAAAGTTTCCAATCAAATTATTCTGGCAAACAATCCAAGGTTCAATACATGGTTTGGAAAGAAACTATTGCAACAACTCAAGATTTTGAAGAATAAGGTTCTACTCATATACACAAAGTAGAAGTTTGGAAAAAGTTAGACAACATGGTAAAATACTTGAGAAAAGATAAATTTTCAAATACTGATGTACAAATGGTATAGAAAACAACCGATGAATTTGTGGATGCAGTTCAAAGTGCATGGAGTGTTGTTCATATAACATATTATATGGTAAGATTTTGATGTTACACTATGATAGACAAATATGTGCAATTAAATTAGATACTTTTGGTACTGATTTTGATTATGTTTTTATGACATGCAGCACATCTTACGACATCATTTGACATTCTTTGCAAGAAATAGTGGAAGTCTTACCATATGGTCATCGCAAGGAATGGAAAAATCTCATTGGCAAGAAAGAGCAACATTTCATAAAAGTACACAACATGGCGGGACTAGCACAAAAAACAACTATATACTGCAGCTTTTCCAATGGTTTTACAGAAGAATCCAAATTCGTCATAATACAAGATCGATGAACTATAAAAAACTTCAAAAAACATGCAAATTTATACAAGCCAGTAGGCAATAGACACACAATAAAATTTTGTATATTAAATAAAAATATTTACCAAGTACAATTCAGCAGTATCTACTCTGCTTCCGATACTTTCTCCAATGAAAGTTGCAACTTAGAATCATGCAACAATTTTCTTCTTTTGTATGGATCCAACAGCTCATAGTTTTCATGCTTACTCAGATCAACGTAAGCAACATACAATTCAAAATGAGATGATCTGAGCATGGAATTCACTAGTCCATATCCTAAAATTTTAACCGCAATGGTTTTCTTTACAAAAATTATTTTATGCGCCTTATTGAAATTATGTCCTCCAAGAAAATGAGACAGTGCCTTGATTGCCATAATCATAGTCTCATCATGTTGATGAAACTTTGAATGGGCAACACTTATCTCATTATTCTTGAAGAACTTTAAATAGTGTCCCAATGCATGATGTCTTGAAAATTCTCTAGCAGAAGATCTCTGCCCTCCTCAACAAATTGCGAAATCATCAAAGAAAATTATTTTCTGAAATGAAAAAAAACAAAGTAAGCTCCAGTATATAATCTGACATAACGAATTTACTAGTACAAAAACTTACGCAT